>JANZXP010000003.1:32166165-32190363 GCA_027576715.1 Erythroxylum flavicans
ATCAAGAGTTCCATATCATTATGTTCAATCAACAACATAATTATTTCAAACATAACAAAAATTGACCTTTTTAAGAACATGCACAAAGCTTTATCATTTTATTTAACACGAGAACATGCATGGAGTGTTTCCTCAACCTTGTTTCTTAACATATCAAATTGTTACTGAATATGCACAAGCCTACATTTAAACTTCTTTCTCTACATGTCAATTATAGGAATCTTTTTAAAAAGAATTTTGCTAAGAACCATTATTTCTACCCTACTTAATAAGTTGTCTCACATCTATACACTAATAGATGGCCTAAGTAATTTGATATGAATACTTACTGTACATGGTGTAATTATTTGAAAATAAAATTTTGAAATATTAGCACTTAATAATTGAACAAGATAAACCTCATTGAAATTGTTCATCATATTTAATTTGGAAAATGAAAAGCTCTATCCATGTAAAGTAATTAACTTAGAATCATGATATGAGGATAGTCCCTTGCCATACAATGCATTAGCCTATATAGAAACCCAAAGATCTTAACTTTAAGACAAAAAAGGCACTACTCAAAGCCTAGGAGTTTTTTAACAATAACCACACTTCATCATCAAGCATTGAATTTTCTAGTATATTTTAGAGCACAATATTCAGATAATCATGTTGCCAAAAAAAATCCATCTAGTCAAAGAACGTAGACAATCCAAAGGGAGAAAATTGGGATCAATTGAAGAGATAAACAATATGAACCCATCATAAATCTTCATACAAAAAACCCAAAGTAAGATCAATACACTCTTAGTCAGTTACCTGCATAAATAGATCTACCGAGGTAGGTCCAGAGATTCTCTTCAGCATCCGCAAACTACAGATGTTTGTCGTATAATAAACCTAACACGGTAAAAGAAAAAATTCAAAACAACTCATTCAAAGCAGCAAGATAACACTATTATGTCGTAACTCCTGAAATGAACAATCCCTTAAAATACATTAAAAAGATAGAGAGAAGATGAAAATACCTTTGCAAAATACGTCGGAGAAGATAACGACAATGGTTGGAGATGCAGCAGCTTGACGGAGAACACGTAGATGACAAACGATGGAGCAGATATGGAGGACGAAGAACGAAGGACAACTCGCAGGTGGGGGGGAGGGGACTAGGGTAGAGGTTTTAAGAAAACCAAAACGATGTCGTGTGATTTTAAGGACACCAAACACATATTTTTTTAAGGAGACCAATAACGATGTTTTATTCAACAAAACATCACGATTTCTATTTTGTGACGCTTTATTGATAAAACGTCATAAAAAGTGTTACAAATCTGCGACGTTTTCATAAAACATCGCGAAAAATTCAAACTTTTCATGATGTTTTTAAAACATCACGAAAAATCTTCACATTCAGCGACGTTTTATCAGTAAAACGTCACGGATTGTATTATTTTCTTATAGTGAGCCTCATTTGTTGCATGTTTTTGTTACATATGTATGCATGTAACTCAATTATTCTTTTTCTATTTTGGTATTTAGATTACAAAATTAACAGAAGAAAATGGATGCCCAATAAAGCCAAAATTGGAGTCAAGAAATAACCTGTGATTTTAAATGTAAGACATTACCCTCAATTAATATGTCAAATGGGAAAACAACGAAGTGTTTCTTTATGTAGAAGGGTTAAATTTTCATGGAATCTTTACTTTAAATGAAATATATGACTCACTTTTATAAATGTTAGGAGCATCTTCATAAAACTATTTTCTTTAAGTTGTTAGGAAAAAAAAGAAAGCTCTTTAAAGATGGAGAACTATAATTTATTAATGATAGGTGTAAATTATATTATTTTTTATAGATATTTAAGTGTGCTTTCAAGTATTTCTTAGATAATTATCATATATAGAGGCCTAGAATTGTGTTATTGTTAGTGCTTGTATGCGTTCTGAGTGTTTGATTAATTTAGAGCAAGAATTTGATCTTAATTTTATGTTTCAAGAGGTGGTTGATATGTTTGTGGAAGTTGATAATGATTGTGATAACAAATGTCACGATCGTGATAGGCGTGACAAACAACAAAACCAATAAATTTTAGCTTTTCCAACTCATTAGTTTTTTTAAATTTGTTAATGTTTAGGGCTATTTTTTGAACCAAATTAAGTGAGAAAACTCTGGGAAGAACCCTAGAAGCCTCAAGAACTATATAAGAACATGAAAAACACAAAAAAAATTGCAGCAGCCACTATATCAAAGAAGATCAAGAGGAGACATCAAAAAGAGCTTCAAAGAAATTTCAGATTTCCAGCTCAAGATATAAACTAGTTTTTCTTTCTTTTCCCTTTATTTCTTTCATCGTCTTGAATGTTTATTTAGATTTCTAAGGTGTTTAACATGATTATGGGTTTCTAGATCCCTATTAGGGGTTGTTCTTAAATTATTTGGTGAAATTTATTCTTTTTGAATTTAATACATTGATGAACGTTTGTGATAATTGTAGTGCTGATACTTGGTAATAAATCGAGAGAGTGAATCAAGTTACATGGTACGCAACGAGAGTTGGTAGCTTACTAAACCCATAATTATCAGATTGATTGGCAATTGAAGAAAGATATTAATTATGAAATTAATTATTTATAGGATTGCTTTAGATCTAATTGAACAAGTTAGTAGTAGTTTTGTGAATTGAGGGATTACAAATCTATGAACATTAAATTCAATTAGAGTTACTTGATTAGATCTTGAAAGAGAGTAATCAAAACTTTAGAAAATCTGGGATCAAATGTAAATTGAATCAACATGATTAAGGTAAACAAGATAAGGATATAATAGTTCCTAAGTCTTCAACTTTGATAAACCTCAATATCATTAGCAGCTCAATTATTTTATTGCTTACTTGTCTTGTTTTATTATTTGTTTAAATTGCAATTGTTTATTTTAATTCAAACAAGTTCTTAGTGCCTTAGAAAAAGTTCTTATTCAAGTTGTTTAGGTGTCTATAGTCCTTGTAGGAATAATAACTTTAATACTAGAAGATATGATCCATATACCTGTGAATATTGAGAGTTTATTATATATAAAACTTGCTCAACAAGTTTTTATCCCCATTGTCGAGGACTTTTAACATCTTGTATGATTTCAATTCCTTTCATTTAGGAATTTAATAATTTTCTTGTGTGAGTATAGGTGCCTAAACAAAATAAAAAATAAAAATATTTTGCAAAGGAAGTCAAAGATATAATAACTCTAGACATCCTAAAGCAAGAATGAGAAATTCAAAGAGCTGAACGCCAAGAAGTGATGGAAAGAAAGATGGTGGAGTAATTAAATCATAGAGAGCAGTGGAGGACCCTTATAAACTTCACGAGGCTAGGGTTCAATGCCAATTATCAAGGAAGTACATGAACACCAGTGTAAGTGGCACATAAGCTGTTAGAAGAGATGACGAATAATAACTATCTTTGGACATCGTAAAGAAGTAGACAATAGTTAACCATCCCGGATCTAAAAGGAATAAGTGTTGTAGATTCAATGACAACATTGTAGGTTGAAGTAGATAAGCTCACCAAGTAATTAAACAGCCTGATAGCCACATCTTCTCTCCATTCAAAGCAATTCAGCACAGATGCGAGCTACATAGATAAGATAACCGTATCACAAGTGATTACTTCCTAGTGGAAAACAACAATGTACAGTAATTCCACTTCAATGGAGCACAATGTGGTCAGTGAGGTAATAATCCTTACTTGAACATATAAAGTTTAGGTGGAACCATTCGAATTTCTTTTGGTCTAATAATCTGGGGACTTAATTGAGAAATCAAGATCCAACGAGATTTCAACAAAACAAGTCCAATGAAAATGATTCAAAAGTGGATAAGATAATGGACAAGCTTACGAGTATGGAAGAGACCTAAAAGAGGATGGAAGGGCAATTCGATCAAGTAGTGAAGGCTCATGGTCTAGAGGTTAAAGTAGGTCAGATTGCTAATGTATTATCTACAAAACGTGTGGGAAACCTTTCGAGCAATACGGAAGTAAAACCTAGAGAGCAATTTAAGGCTATCACATTTAGGAGTGTGGAAGAGCTAAAAGAACCAGAAGAAAAACAAGTTGAAACCCATCTTGTAGAATATCAAAAGAAGCAGAAGAAATATAAAGAAAAGAATAAGGACCCTCCCTATGTTCCTCCTTCGACTTACCCACTAAAAATATCATTCCCACAAAGACTTTAGAAGAACATATTGGATAACAATTTGCAACATTCATAAAAAGCTGAAGAAATTGCAAATTTCCTTGCCCTTTATGAAAGCTTTGGACAACATACCTAAGTATGCTAAATTTCTTAAAGATATCTTATAGTGGACTTGGGATGACAATCAAATAGTCTCTATGACAGAATGTTATAGCTCTATAATTACTAACCATATGCCCTCACTATTGACAGATCCAGGGAGTTTTACTATACTCTGTGTAGTTGATAATTTATAATTTTCTAAATGTTTATATGACTTAGGTATATGTATTAATCTTAATTTTCTAAATGTTTATATGCCAACCTCTATGCTTATTTAGTTGGCAGATCAATCGATAAAGAAACCATTTAGCATGGTGAAGGATGTGCCTGTAAAAGTGGATAAGTTTATCATTCCTATGGATTAGAATTTGAAGAGGGTTGAAACTGTTTACTAATTCTTGTAGACCCTTTTTTAGCAGTAGAAGAGCTTTAGTAGATATCTATGAAGGCAACCTTATCCTTCAAATTAGTGATGAAGAAGTGGAATTCAATATGAATAAGGTAATAAAGAATCCAAAGGAGGATGAATCGTTCGTAAGAATTGATGTAGTTAAATCCTCAAAGGATGAAGAAGAGGAAGAGTAACGGATAATAGAGGACATAAAGCTTGAAGAATATAAGGAAGTCTCCATTCTAGAAATGGAAGAAGAAGAGGGAATGAGGGTTGTTATAAAATAAGAAGAGCAATTCACTTACTTACGGGGAAAATTGCTAGATTCGATAGACAAGTCAGAGAGTTTCATCGTTTCCTATTTTATTGATAATTTGTTACTAAAAAGGGCATTATTAAACTTACTTGGTTTTCTTAATTTGATCAATTATGTCCTTTTTTATTATCTTACAATATGTAGCTTATTTACAGCCTCCTAAACTATCATGTGGAGAAATGAGTGGCAACAAACCACTTATTGTAGACCTAACTTAAGGGCAGAAGGCATAGGACGTCAAGCTGATGACGTTAAAGAAGCATTATTTAGGAGGCAATCCAAAAATTAAGATAAGTTTTAATTTTTATTTTCATTTTATTTCGTTGATATTTTGTTATTTTTATATTTTTTATGTTTATTTTTTAAGAAGTGAATTTATGAAATTTTATGGTAATAGAGTGTCTCCAAATTTCATAGCCCACACCATCATCATTGGAACACCATAAGTATTCTTGCTCAATTTTTTCTTTGTTGTTATTTATTTTTATTTGTATTATTTGCTTTCCACATTGAGGACAATGTGTTATTCAAGTGTGGGAATGTATATGTGATTGCATATGAATTGTGTATGAATTTTACATTTATATCAACTGTGTATGAATTTTGCACTTGTATTATGTTGTTTTTTTTATTAAGTCGGCATTGTGATGTGTGCATTTTGTGAATTTACCAATGGAGAGAATTGAATGGAAATAGTTTGGCTTTGAACATAATCATTTAAATTGTAAAGACATAGTAACTTGTGAATTTTGTGTTTTAAGTGTCTTAAGGATGAATATGTATGTTAATTAGGATATGACACATATTCTTCACTTTAGGAAATTTGTTTGTATACATTTATGATTATAATTCAATTGAATTAGTTAGTATCATTAACACTCTTTCATGAGAGTTATTGATTAAGAATAAATAAAGTAGGCTAAGAAATTAAATGAAAAAAGTATTAAATAAAATAACTGTTTTATTGACCCTTTTTAAGAAAACTGGGTTAAGAATAAAGCTGGTAGCTAGTTGAGAGATGTGATATAGCTGAGTAACAGGAGATGTTCACGATAAAATATTTATCTTCATGTCAAAAGGCTAGAATGACACTCCAATCAAGCTAAATAAAAAATATGACCTAGTTGATTAACTGGGGGACATTCATGCCAAAGTATTTGCCTCGCATCAAAAGACTAGGTTATAGTTAAAGAAAATCTAAAAAATGGTATTACAATAAATTAAACATGTCAATCTTTTAACAATAGCAAGAATTTTCATGAAAGGTTACTTAGTGATAGTTTTCCTTTTAATAGAGTAATAATAATAAATATATGCTTACAAGTGTCATAGGTGTATGAATAGGGTGTTAATATTTTGATTGATACGTATATTCAAATCAAAGCATTTAAACATGAAAGAAATAAGTTAGTATGTTGACACTTTTTGAGTGATTGGTGTTTGAGGTTAAGTTAATTTCATAAGATTTCATACCATTATACTATTATTGTATTTGTATGATTGTGTGTTTATATATTTATATGTTTTGTATGTTTGTAGTTTTTAGTTTTGTTTGAAGACAATCAAAGGTTTAAGTGTGGGGATATTAATAAGTGTAGATTATATTTTTTTATAGATGTTTAAGTGTTTTTTAAAAGTATTTCTTATATGATTATCACGTGTATAGGCTTAGAATTGTATTATTGTTAGTGTTTATATGTGTTTTAAGTGTTTGAATAGTTTAGAGCAAGAATTTGATCTTAATTTTATGTTTTAAGAGGTGTTTGATGTGTTTATGAGTGTATGCAAATAGGAATGTCAAGAAAAGAGAAGATCTTGGTGTATGGAGGCTAGTCACGATTGTGACAGGCGTGACAAATAATAATTTCAGTAGATTTTAGCTTTTCTAGCTTATGAGTTTTTTTTTTGGTCTTTTAACATTTCATGACTATTTTTGGAACCAAATTAAGTGAGGAAACCCTACAAAGAACCCTAGAAGCCTCAAGAATTATATAAGAACATAAAAAACACACAACAAAACTGTAGAAACCATCAAAGAAGATTAAGAGGAGACATCAAGAAGAGCTTCAGAGAAATTTGAGATTTTCAACTCAAGATACAAACTAGTTTGTCTTTCTTTCCCCTTTATTTCTTTCATTGTCTTGGATGTTTATTTGAATTTCTAAGATGTTTAACATGATTATGGGTTTCTAGATCCCCATCAGGGATTGTTCTTGAATTATTTTATGAACTTTATTCTTTTTAAATTCAATATATTGATGAATGTTTGTGATAATTATTATGCTTATACTTGGTAGTAAATCTAAAGAGTGAATCAAGTTACATGTGTTAAAGTGCACAATAAAGTTGTTAGCTTAATAGGCCTACAATTATCACATTAATTAACAATTGAAGAGAGATCTTAATTATGAAATTAATTCTTTATAGGATTGCTTTAGATCTAATTTAACAAGTTTGGAGTAGTTTTGTGAGTCGAGAGATTACAACTTTATGAATATCGAATTCAATTAAGATTACTAGATTAGATCTTGAGAGAGAGTAATGAAAACCTTAGAAAATCTTGGATTAAACATAAATTGAATCAACAAGATTAAAGTAAACAAGATAAGGATAGATTAGTTCAAAAGTCTTTAACTTTGATAAATCTCAATTTCATTGGCAGCTCAACTATTTTATTGCTTACTTTTTTGTTTTATTATTTGTTTAAAATTTAGTTGTTTCTTTTAATTCAAATCAATTCTTAGTACCTTAGACGAAGTTCTTATTCAAGTTATTATGTGTCTATAGTCCTTGTGAGAACGATAACTTTAATACTACAAGATACTATCTGTATACTTATGGGTATTGAAAGTTTTATTATATATAAAACTTACCTAACAATTAACTTGGAAATATGCTAGAAAAAAGAAAACCTAAGAAATAGGGAACTAAATAAATCCATGAATTTTGTTTTATTTAAATTGAATACAAATGTTAATGCGGCGTCAAGTGAACTTATTAAAATGAGATTCATATAAAATCTAACAAGTTTACTTATTTTCTAAAATTTTACATTTGTACAGAGCAAAAATGTAAGAAGTTTGTGGTAATAAAACAAGTTCAAAAACTTAGGGGGTGCTTGGTTCACAGAGGGCAATGAGAATGGGAATGAGAATGAATATAGTGAGGAATGAGAATGGATATAATCATTATAATTATGATGGCTGGTTAAGATGAAGGAATGATTATCATTACTATTGATAGTGGTTGGTTTGTAAAAAATGTTGAGAAATAAAAATTTGTTAAAATTTTGTTTTATATAAAATTTTAAATGTATTTTAATTGATTATATAGTGTGCTTACTTAATGACATATTTCTTAAAAATGACATTATCCTAAAAATGGGATTTTAGATTTAATCAAGAACGCTATGTAAATTGTTGAATTTGAAAATAAGATTGCGAGTTCTTTAATAAGTCGGCCGTTGATTAGCTGTATAAACACTAACAAAGAATGGAAACAACTGATCTGAGGAAATCATGACTACTTAAAACTAAGCCTCAAGGGAATAAAGGGAAATTGAATAGAAGTTTTGTCATATTCTTGGAAGTAGATTGCTCTATGCCTGATAAGTGAAAAATACAATTGAACAATCACTTTACACATTAACTATTTTAAAGGATTCAACGACTGTGTGCAATCTATCTTTCATCTTCTCTCACCTCCTTTGATTTTCTCCTATTGTTGACGCATGAAATTTACCTTCCAAAATACAAATAGGGAAAAGAAAAATGACAGATTCAATAAAAATTTGATTTCTAATGACAGGGCCTTAATAATAGAGAGAGAGCATGGTAATAATTTGACATAAGTTTCAGTGTTTCACATCTCTTTACTCTTTCTTAGGCTAGTTCTATATACTTTCTAAATTTAAGAGCTAATAAGTGACTTAATCAAAGAGAGAATAGAATCAGAAGAACGGAAGTGCATGTTCATAATGTTTGTCATTGCTAACTTTAAATTGGGTAAGGCTAACCAAGTGAGGTAAGTGGTAGTATATTAATTGAAAAAGAAAAGGTCAATGGATGTCTTATGAGGAACAAGAATAAGAAATATGAAATTGTAGACTAATTTAACGAGTTCCTTTGAATCTTAGGGGCAAGAAACTATTTTCAGAATAATTGGTTTAATTCTAAAACACAGTTAGAATCTCAAACATTCGTTCAAATACTAAAATGGTCATCAAGAAGTTTCTTACCATTTCCAATAGATATTGAACTAAGAGCATAACGAGTATAATTTGGAGCTTTAGCAACATATTCAAATGTGTAATAAACCCTTCCATCAATGTTATTTTACACCATACTCATAAAAAACAATCACCGTAGATCAGTTACAAATGCTGGAAATTTGACAATTTATGCATGCATTTTATAGAAGTATAATTTGACAAAAGTAGCCAGAGATTCAAATTTGTGTAATGAGGCAATCTTGATTCTGGGAATATAAAAACACGTATAATAAAACTTGCAAGGAGTGAGAAGATGTGTACAAGGAGACCTCCTTTGCTTCAATTAGTTTTGTTTTCTAGGAAGGGGGGCCAAAACTTTTTTAATCAGTGTTTCGACTACCTGAGATAAGCATTAACAACTTCAAATTAAAAAAGCCCCCCAAATCACAAAATCCAGCAACCATTCATGATTCAAAACATCATTCTCTGGGAAATTATAGCAAACCTCTTGTGGAAGACCAAACTCCCTAATGTCTTGTTTACCAGTTGGAATCATATTGACATTAATTCTTTCTAATGGCTTAATCACATCTTCAAAGAGTTTGTCTTGTCCTTCAATCACCACTTCCTGTTCAATTCCATGAAGATGAGATAACATTTATCTAGGATTTTGTTGATGTAGCTAGTCAATGAACAAGCTGACAGAGAAATCAACACACGATGATGAGAAATTAGAGCAGATAGTACCTACCACCTAAATGGATAGAGAAATGAGTACCCATCCTTTTTAGTTTCTGTAGCAACTGAACCATATAAAAATGGCCTCTTAGGATTTGAGCATTCTTTAAAGAACAAGAGATTGCATAGTTAGAGGCAACTCTAATTATGTGATTAGAGCCCTAGTCTCTGATAAGCTCACAATAAAAGAGTAACACAAATGTATAATTGGAACAATTGCACTTACATGATATAGAAGCTTGGTTAATCAAAGAAATTGGTGGGGCAATCACAGTAACAGTAATCAATTAGCATCTCCCAGATCAGACTGCAATAGATAAGGAACAATAGGAGGACAAATATATAGTGACGAATCTCATGAAAAGCTCCATATGCATTTTTGATTTACAGTTTCCATATCAAAATTCATGAAATTAGAATCAGTGAAAACAAAAAAATTCACCTAAAAAATGTGAATTCTCCAATGATTACTTTGCCAGAACAAGAATTGGAGCACCTCCTGTTCTAGAGCTATGAAAAGAGTCCTAAATCTTCCGCAACCTTAGCTAAAAAAACATAGACACAGAACAAACATATGAAAAAACCAATAATATGAAGAAATGCAAATTTTAAAAGCGAGAGAGTGAGAGGGATGGGGTTGGAGAGAGGACCTGAGGAACAGAGTTGGGGGCTAGTGAATGATAAGCAGCAATGGAACTTTGAATTGAAGCCATCGTTACCTTCATTGCTTCGACTAAGAACTCTTGAAAGGTTCCGAGTCCTTTTTCTTATAGTGAACTACACTTCTGTGTATCTCAGAAACAGAAATGTGAGAGATGACAGCATCACAAAAATAGAAACAAAAGTTTGAGAGATGTTCTTACTAGTTTATGGTAGCCGATACTTCGACGGTAGAACTATAGCATGTGGTGAGTGAAATGAAAAAGAGTACCTGTGTGTGTAGTCAGAGCCAGACGAAGGAGGAGAAATAAACTATAAGAGTCGCGGGAAAGCGCGCGCAAAAAATATGGAGGAATGACTCCCATTCCTTTGGATTACGAGAGGAATGGAGTAATGCCAGAAAACAAGGAATCAAAGTATAAGCTATTCAATCATAGTTTCTTACCAAATGTTAATTTTCATTTCATACCCATTCCTCTTCCCTCATACCCACTAAACAAGCACACCTTTAATGTTGTTTTAACCTTTTTCTTTTCCAAGTTAAAGTCTCCCTTTTTAACTTTAGTTTAAGAATTTTGTCTCTTTGTGCTTATCAAAATGTTCATCAATAGTAGGATCACTAGACCTCACTCCGTGGTCAGTACCTAAACCTAAAGAGAGGAAAAAAAAACATACAAAATAAGGGGAAGAGATTTTTTGTTCCTCTTCCCCTGTTCCCATTAGTTGCCATTGCATAACATTCACTCATTTAGTTTTGTCTCATTTATTTATTGCTAAATGTGTGGATGCCATAAAATGGCACAGAGTGGGAATTGGTGAAAGGAATAGACGATCTCGTTTTTAAAATAAGGAAATCAACTAATTTATGCCACGTGGATAGACAGTCGAAGGAACTCTGACACATATCTTGATGTGTCAACTACGAACTACTAGCTGCTATCTGCTATCTGCTATCCTACGCCTACGGGGTTTAGACTTCAGATGAAGAGGGTCTGTGATTGGCTCGGGTTTAGCTACACACCCTGCTATGTTGACTTCTTTCTCATCTTCTCTTTCTTTCTTTCTTTCACTTTTTCTATCCAATTAATAATTTAACTACTTTATATTTATAAAGAGCGAGTCATTGTAAAACGATCCCATTCCCAGGTTGCAGCAAAATAACAATGATTGGAAATGAGAGCACCTTATTACAAAAGTGTCCCTAAAATAGAATTTCCAATTAGTGAAAGTCTTAAATTCAATGGGAATGTCTTGGGACATTATTATGTTGAACTGAATTCGAAAATTGAGTAGTATAAATAAATTTCAATTATTATAAAGATTTAAAGTTCTTCAAGTTAGTAATAAGTTATAAAACTTGTTTACTTTAAAAGTTTTAAGAAAGAAATAAAAAGAGGAATCTTTCAAAAGTTATAACAAAATTTTTTTCTTAACAATGGATACTCTTAATTGGATAAAATAAATTATCTTTATTAATAAAATTCAAATTTTAAATTTGGCGGGACTACTCCTACACTTTGACCAAGAGAACCTTTATCTTATAAGGAGGCCAGAATGCCTAACTTCACTGTTAGACAAGGAAGGCTCTGAGATCCAGTAAGAGATGCTAAGAGCAAATGCAGGATGTGTGGATGCTTAGATTCTCAACTTATCATCAAATGACTTCCTTATACTACCATGTAAGCTTCCTCATATTTTGTCTTCTAGAGAGCAAACTGCAAAAGTCTACTAAGAGTAATGAGTAGATACTCAAATTGCACCCTGTAAGTTCCTCCTTGCTCCAACTACATATGAAGTTGCATTAAACATAAAGTCATAGGCCTCAACCATAACAAAAATATGGAGAAATATCATGGAATATAATATAGTCAAACAAAATCTTAAACATTATCAAAGTTCAAAGATCGATGGGTATCTATCCCCCTACATAGAACTACTCTAAATAGGTGCTATGGTTTGGTAATCTTCATTAGTTGGTTATTTCTTAGACAAGCATCTAACTTTTCCCAGGTGTAGTATTAAGTGAACTCAAAAGGGGGAAATCTAAGACTAGAGAAAACACTCATGTCTAAGAATGATATCTTTGTCTTTAAGTTTACAAGAGATGCAAATCTATTAAGCATTATTCAACAAGGACTATGGAACATATCAGGATAACCTCTCTTACTTTAAAAGTGGTGTTATAGTATGAGCCTAGATAGGAGTAAGGTTAACTATATTCCTATGCGGGTAACTTTCATAATATTCTGTTAGAATATTAGACGGTTGATGGACTTAGCTTCCTAGCAAGATCCTAAGGGAAACCTTTATGTCTAAGTTTCTCAAAACACTAAACTAGAGATTATTAGTTATGCCAAAATTTGTATAAAGATCAATATGGAGGAGGATTTCCATGATATACTTCTTATAATAAAATTGGACATAGATGGGGAGATGGTTAGAATAGAAATTAAACTATCACATGTTGTTCTAAGCTTAATAGAGTCAAAAATAAAGGCTAAGAGAATGTATAAAGGATTGAGATTTTTTGGTGTTAGATGGAAGTTCATCTCTAATCATGCTTTCCATTTCAATGGCAGGATAATTTTGGCTTATGATTCTCAAATGTTCAAATTTCTAATGTGAAATGCCTGACCTCGATTCATTTTACTTATAACCTTTTTGGGACTCCAGATCTTGTTAAAATTACTATTGTTTATGTAGCTAACTTCCCTTCCAAAGGGTCAAGCTATAAGTGGACTTGAGGAGAATTAATGGAAATATTCAAAAGCCTTTAGATATTAATGAGGGACTTCAATTGTTTCCTCCACCTCAATGAAATTGAGGGTACTAGAGTAAATCCAAAGAAATTTAGCAAGAAGCTAAGCCATATTGTCAATCATATAAAGGTGGTTGGTTTAGACTCTACAGGACACCTCCACACTTAGTGCAATAGACAACAGGGTTAATGGCTGATCAGGAAAAAGCTTGAGTTATGGTGAACCAAGAGTAGCTTAACAAGTTTCTTGCTAGCTTTAATAACTTTAGCCATTCATTTTACTCAGACCATTCTTTCATTGAAATTACTCAACAAAATACTTGTTCTCCTCCTAAAGCCCTTTTTATGTTTCTCAACTTTGTCCTTAATTTGGAAGGATTTGGACAGGTAGTAAGAAATGGTATGGAGATTTTAATTGCTAGATGTAAGAGTATTCAATTGACGAGGAAGCTTCAAGTAATAAGAGATGGGTTAAAGTTCTCTAAAGGAAACCTTGTCCTAATACTCCATAAACTCTAGTCACCCCAGTCCATACACATTCACACAAACTTGTTGACTCAACCAGCACTAGTCCAAGATTCAACTCAATGAAGTTTGCAAAAAATTTCAACAAATTTTGTGGAATTATGAATTTTGGAATTACTGAAATAGACATTGAAATATTGAATTGCGTTGATCACTTGATCAGTTGATGTTGATTTGAATATTAAATTGTGTATATTTTCTCTACAGAATATTGATATAGATAAATGAATATTGAATTGTGAATTTATGATGAATTATGTTTTTGAGTCTTATGACTTTGTGTTGCGTAGTAATTTTATATGTTAAATTGTTGGTTATTGATAAATTGTGTTGGATTAAATTGAATTATGTAGGATATTGTATATGTTGATTGTAGAGTTAATTTGAGTTAAAAACTAAGAATGTTGATTAAATTGGTGAATGAAAGATTGTTAAATTAAAGTTGAGAACTAGGATTTTAGTCACAATGTTAATTAAAATTAGTTAAGAAAACAAAATATTGATAAGCATTACAAAGTGAATTGTATAAGCAAACAAAATAGATTAATTTATAGTTAAATTGTGTGATTATATAAAATAGGTTATAAAGTTATGGGTTATGGTTGAAATTGAATAGATTATAGTTGTAAGTGCATGTCTTTAGTTTATGGTTGAATGATGTAATCATATAAAATGATTTATATAAGATGTATGTGCTTTTGTGTTAGTTTTGACTTTTGAGTTAAATAATACATATTTTGTGATAGTCGTTGATAATGAAATTATATGTTATTTATTTTGATATGAAGTTATTAAGTTAATTTTGTTATATGTCTTCATTTATTTTTATAGATAAATGGAAGACAGTTTAATTATTCCTAATAATTCAACCACTTTAATAAGATTCAATGATCCAGCTTGGGCTTATGTTGGATTATTCCTCGGAATAAAGAACCATACTATTTGTTTATTTTGTAACAAGCATTTGAAAGGTGGAGGAATCACTAGATTAAATAAGCATTTAAGTGGGGTCAAAGGTGATATGGAGCCTTATAAAAAAGTGACTCGTGATGTAAAATGGCAGATGAAGACCTTGCTTAAAGAGTATCAACTTGATAAAGATAGAAGGCAAAGATTGAATTACAAAATTGGTAGTGGAAGTTCTTTTATTGATGTTCAGGATGATAATGAGAATGTTGAAGGAGGTAGCACTCCTACCAAATAAGAAGGGCGTGTTGCACCTAATGTTAGGAAAAGAAGAAGATAAATGTTTAACATTTTTACACTATGAACAACTCTTGGAGCTCAACATTCAGTCCATAATGCCTTACAATCTAGAGAGGTGACTTATAATATAGACATGGAAATAGCTAGATGATGGTATGATTCAGTTATAACATTCAATACTTTCCAGTCTCATTATTATCAGCCTATGGTAGA
Source organism: Erythroxylum flavicans (assembly GCA_027576715.1). Taxonomy (NCBI): domain Eukaryota; kingdom Viridiplantae; phylum Streptophyta; class Magnoliopsida; order Malpighiales; family Erythroxylaceae; genus Erythroxylum; species Erythroxylum flavicans. The sequence goes on from JANZXP010000003.1 coordinate 32,181,458, forward strand.
TGTTATTACCCTTTACAGTCTAAGATACAAAGCTTTATGACTACAGAGGTAAACTTCTGAGTAGGTCTATTTATGAAATAGAAAGCTATTTGGATGAAAGAAGAATGACTTAGACTACTTTTCAGTGTTTAATCTTATGTTATGGTTGGACAAATAGAAAACATGAACATATTATTAATTTTTTTGTTTACTCTACAAAGGGGACAATATTTTTGAAGTCTATTGATACATTTGACCTTGTTAGAAATAATGATACTCTATTTCAAATATTTGATGAAGTAGTGAATGAATTTGAATCAGAAAATGTTTTTTAGTTCATTACTGACAACGATTTTGCTTATAAAGTAGCTAGAAGAAGATTGCAAAGCAAGTATAACTATTTTCATTTAATTCCTTGTGTTGCACATTACATTGACTTGATGGTGAAAAATATAGGAGATGTTAGATATTTTCCTATTACTAATGAGACTGTGCAGAAAGCAAAAAAAGGTAACCAAATTCATCTACAATCATGCATGGATTTTGAATTTAATAAGAAATGATTTTTCCAATGGTACAAATTGTGTCATCTTGCTATTATAATGTTTGCAACAAATTTTTTATCACTTCAGTATTTTATTATGATGAAAAAAGAGTTGAGAAAAATGTTTATAAGTGATAAGTGGGTTGTATCTCAACAAATTTATTATAATGCTACTTTTGTTGTCTTAAAACTTACAAGTTTCATAGTGAGACCAATTCAGAAGTGGTGTTCCAAAATTGAAAAGGTTTGCAATTTGAATTCTAAGTCAATGTTTGACTGTAATAAAGTATGAAAAGAATTAGAGCACATTTGAATTCATCCATTCTAAGAAAATGAATAGATTGGAGCACAAAAGATTAAACAACATGGTATTTGTTTGATACAATTTAAAGCTTTAAGAAAGATTTTATTATCATTATTAAGTTAGATATAGTTTCTTATAATTTCTTAATAATTTAATTTTATTATTTACTAGGGCTCTTAATAAAACAAGTAGTTCTATAGATCCAATTTGTCTTAATCATATCAATTTTTGGCAGATTAGGTTTTTGAGGAACCAGGTTTGATAGATGAGAGCGACTTGGAAGATAATCTTGGATAGAAAAGTATTGGCATGTCATTTTGCGCAATGAATTTGAATGATAGTGATGATGAGGCTCTTTTTAATGATGAAGATTTTTTACTAAATGAGAATTGAGGTTAATGCGATTTGAGCATGTATTGGATTAGATGAAGTTCCAAGTTTTTGTTTCTTCTCTTCTTTTAATTTCACTTATATTTGATGTATATGTTAAATTCTATATATGCACGTAGGTCATTTTAAAACAACCTCTTTGCTAGTTAGGGGTAAGGTTATGTACTACTGCACCTCCCCGAACCCCATGTATTAACGAGATTTTTATTAGGTGTTGTTGTTGTTATTGCTATTGTTGTTATTATTGTTTGTTAAATTCCATATATGCAATATAATTGTAAATATTTTTCTTTCAGGTTTTAGTTCTAGTTATTCTTCGGCATGAACTATTGTTGCAAATTGTCATAGTTAGAAAGTCATGAATATTTATAATTCTTTTTATTGGATATTTTAATGTAATTATTGTTTATTATGTGATAAAATTTTAACATTTTAAATACTTTGTATTGTCATTAATTTTATATTTGTATGATGATTAAATAATTTTTTATAGTTATCGTGGTTATTATTTGTACGTAAAATATGTGAAAAGTAATATTAATACAAATAAATAGATTATTGTTATTTTAAATTTATATTATTAAGATTTTTAGAGATAAGGTTGATGTAAATTATATAATATACAATACAATAGATTGATGGACTATTTTGCAATTTAAAAAAAAATAGGGACAACTTTATATATTTACAAATTTACCTAAAATGGTACCGAGTATTGATCGATACCAATACAGTACTATACTAAAACCAAATCTAGTTTCAGTACCAGTACGGTATTCGTAGCATATACTAACACCCTAAATTTCTTTTAATTCATGTATATAAACAAACTACTGAAATTTTGACTCATAAGACTTGTTTAGAACTTGTTATCGTTGTATAGTATATATAAGTAGGAAAAATATTAGAAAGATGTAGCTAAGGTAGATAATTTAAATATCAAAATTTTTTAGTTTGTCCCAAAAAGAAATCTACATATAGTACTGAGTGCTTACGAAAGAGTAAACTCTGTTGTTTTTCTGCATAAACAAACATATGTTATTGGAAGGATTCATACTTGTGACCAAGTTAGCAAGCAACAACTTAAGGAGTAATGGAAATCTGCATATAAATTAATCAGTATTATCTTTGAAATCTAATCAAAAAGTAAAAAATTAACTTGAGGATAAGGATTATAGTGAGTTCTATGATCAAAGACTGAGTACGATGTTTTTTAAAGATTAACGTGGTCTATATTTTTTAGTTTTGTACCATAATTCAAAGTGTTTAGTCACCAATAGGAAATCCCTTGGGAAATTGAGAGGCTAATGAAACCATCAAATCCTGGAGACTATGGCAGTGAGCTGGATTTTCCTACAGCTGAGTCCTCAGAAGAACCCTGCCACTTTAGGTATCTTATACGGAGAAGGCCCAATTGGTACCAAGTAGCCTTTGTCCATGAAAACAAGAGTAAGCCACTCTCACATAAGTTTTATCTAATTTATAGGTTTTTAGCTACATGATGGATCCTATGGACTATATTGCATGTTATCAAAAAATAATGAATATGTAAAGAGCTTTAGATATGATAAAATGCAAAGCTTTCTCATTTATTTTGACTATAGTGACTAGATATTAGGATCAGACTATCCTAAGAGGATCCATATTAGGCTTTGGATAACTTAAATCTAAGTTTAAAGCTCACTTTGCTAATAATAAGAAGAGAATGAAAAAACTCCTCTACTGTCTTCAATATGGTAGAGGGATTAGGAGAAAGTTTTTAAAGAATATGCCTAGAGTTTGAAATTTACTTATGTGTCAAACTTGAATTCTATATTAGCAATCATTGCATTATAAAATGTATATATCACCGTAATCTAGTATGAATTTTTTTTTATGGATAAGGCTTGTACTTTGAAGGAAATGCAAGGGCGAGTGTAAATATATATTTCCTTGGAATAAGCAAAGAATTCCTTAAAGAGTACCAAACAATTATCTTATGTGATTATGGTACAGAGGAGGAAGAAAGAATATGTTATAAATATTCAACATAAGAGGATTAAGGCGAAAGAGTGGACATAAGGAAGTAAGAAAGCAAGCATACTTAAGAATACACCCTCGCCACAATTGAGCATGCATATGAACCATATCTTTAATTATGTCAAAAGTAATAATATCATAAATCCACCTAATCTATTAGAGAATAGGCATGACTTCAAACAGTCAAATAAGTTTTCTTAGTTTTAGCGAGATTATATGTTTGAGACTAATAAGTGTGGAAACTTATAAAATGCCATCAATTCTTTGCTTAAGAAAGGGAAATTTGGGTAATTCATTATTGAAAGTACTAAATCTACAGACCAATGATGGTAACAAAGCCTACATTCATCCCTATTAAGTACAAAGTCAATGAGCTTAACATGAGTTGATCAGACTTCAATCCAAGTTTGAAAATTTTTGAAAAATGATATTCTTTCTTCTTATCTCTATCTCTAGTGCCTTTCTAGCTTGCCTACTATTGCTTGCTCGTGTTTACCACCTTTACCTACATCACTACGAATGTCCCCCTTAGTTAAATATTATGATTTTCATTACTACTTGCTCCTTTCTTTTTACTATAGTTATCGTTGCTATTTATTGTCTATTTTTTCGTATAATTAGTTAATTTGTTTTGATCTTTCATTATGGGTTATTGTGTTTAATTGTAGTTATTATAGGTTTTGTTACCTAACTCTTTATCTCTTGAATCTTGATTGTTGATTCACATACACTTTCCTTAAAGGCTTTGAACAAATAGTAATTGATTTGGAAATGAAAAGAGGTTAGAGGGGTTGATTACGAGTTACTGACTCATGAGTGTGGAAAGTTTAGGTTGAGTCAACTTGGTAGGGATTGACGAGCTTGAGCTTTGAGCGAGCTTTATTCTATCTAAAATCCGATCAAACTCAGGTTTAGGCAATATGAATCAAGATTGATCAAGCTTTAGGTCAAGTTTGGACCCTTTATAAAAGGTTTTGGATAAGTTTGAACAATTCCAAACCCATGTTGTAGGAAATATTACTCTCCTAATGAAGCTAAAAATACAACCCAAATAAACTTCCATGTTTGTGGAATTATATATAGTGGACATAACTTTTACTTATAACGTCATTTTGGGAAGACCATTTTTATGCTCCCTCAAAGTTATTTTATTTCCCTATTAATAATAATTTCTTCAACTGACAATAGGATAACTAAGATATATAGAGATATAAAAGTGACAAGATAATGTCATCTCATATCCTAAAATTTGATGGGAGTGCTAACATCCATGAGATCGATGTTATGAGAGAGATTATATAGTTGACTGTGGCATATTTTTTAGTGGAAAAGACAAAGGGACGTTAAGAAGGTGCTTATGGAGACGCTGTTGAAGGAGTATGTAAATATCTTTTCCTGACAACATAAAGAGATAGGAGAATCATTCTTCAGGTAACATTCTATAAATTAAACATCAATCTATGCTTTAGATATGTCAGGCAAAAGAAATGAACCTTCTCCTAAGAAAGGCAACATACTGTAAAGGAAGAGGTAGACAAGTTATTTTAGACCATCTTTATTAAGGAGGTCTAAAACCTTCAGTGACTTACAAATGAGGAGATGGTAAAGAAGAAAAGAGATACATTACATATGTTTTTGGACTTCAATGGCCTTAATAACACAGATCAAAAGACTAGTTATCCCTTACCTAAGATTGTCCACTTAGTGGATGCAGTAGCAGATCATGAATGGTTAAACTTTAGGAAGTATATTTTAGATACAACTAAAATATATATGAGGCATATGTGGAGAAGATATCATTTGTAACACAAAATGACACCTACTTCTACCAGGTAATGTCATTTGGGCTAAAAACTATACGGTCAATCCACTATTGGATAATACTACAAAATGTACATACATATCATGATAATGAAAACCAAAGATAAAGTAAACCATATTACATATATGAGAGATTTTTTTGAAATTGATCAAATTTTTAGGGTTAAGTTAAACCCTCAGAAGTACATCTTTAGGATGTCAATAGGAAAGTTTATCGAGTTTATAATAACTTAATGGTGCATAGAGATTAACCTTGAAAAAATAAAGGTGACTTAGGCAATAAAACATTCATACTTGGTTAACAACATTGCAAAGACTAATGGGAATGATAATAAGTCCATCCAATTCCTATCCAGATAAGTTGATCATTACATGCCCTTCTTTCTTACATTTAGATAAGTACATAACTTTAGTTAGAGTTTAGTGTCAACAAGCCTTTAAGCAATAAAAGGCTTACTTGCTGTAACCTTTGTTTTTATCTAGCCCTTATTTAAGAGAACACTTATTCCTTTACTTAGTCATCTTGGATTGGACATTTCAGTTTTAATAATAGAAGAGCATAACCAATAAAACTAGTGATCTATATTAGAAAGATCCTCCACATAGTAAAAGAAAGGTATATAAAGTTGGAAAAGACAACTATGACTCTTGTTGTTTTTGTAAGAAAGCTTATATCATACTTTCAAATTCATGTGGCTAAGGTGTTTATATACATGCCTCTTAATCAACCTTATGAACCAGGCCCTTGTGTTGACTTATTACATGGTTTGTATAACTAATGCATATGACATTTGATATGTGCCTAAAATGGCTCTAAAGTCACAGGTGATCATAGATTTTCCTTCGAGTGCATAGGCAGCCCAGTAGAGCAATTAGAGGACTACGATCCTTAAGAACATAGGTTATATACATTAATAGGTCTTGCAGTACTAAAGTTAATAATGAAGGAGTTATAATCAAGGCGCCTTTCAACTTGTAAATCAAATATGTATATAAGCATAATTTTAAGGATTTAAGCAGTGAGTCAAAGAATAAGGAGTTGTTATGTGAAATCAGATTTAACTTTTACTTATAGTTGAAAGTTGTATAGATATGTTCAAACTCCCAAATTATGGTGAAATAACTAATGTGGACTTTCAAAATGAAAGAGGAGTCTATATGGAGGTATAAACCAACGCACTACAAGAAAAGTAGGAATTAGCGATGGAAAATTACTGATAAAAATGAAATCGTTGCAAATTACCCAACAAAAAATCAATTTCTATTGGTAACGTTAACGTTTTGGTTTAGAGGCGGTAGTAATATCTGTCGATAAATATGGAGGGAAACCATCCCGAAAAAATTTCTGACAGACTTGTAGCGACGATTTAAAATTTCCATCGGTAAAGAAGGCAGAAATTGTTGGCGGAATAAAAAAGTTCTAAGTTTACCGACGAAAATTGTTCGTCGATAAATTTTTAAGGTAAACGTCGTCGTTTGTTTTGACTTCAACATTTTGAAGTAAACCAAAATGATATTGTTTGGTTTTAACACCAAAAGACATTGTTTTCTTTTACATTTAACTCACCCGAAAGTTGCTCCTCCCCCCAACCTGCTTCTTTTTCTTTGTCTGCTTCGTCTATCCTCTCGTGCTATTTTCTTCTCTCTGGTTTCTCTGTCATGGACTCCTCTTCTGCTCATCGCGTTTGTCTTCTCTAGCCACTATCATCGTGTCCTTCGGTGGAGGTATTTTTGCAGCCAATGTCATTTATTTTTCGTATATTGAATGAAAGTTAATTTGGTATTTAATTACTTTCATTTATTTGTGTATTATGTGATTGCAAAACAATTTTAAGGTATAAATATTAGTGATAGAAGGGACAAGATGTGATTTTGATTTTGATGTTGGGATGAATTTTTAATGCATGTAAGTTGTTTAATGAAATGTCTGTTCTTTGAAAAATGATTTCAGTTCTTTTTAAGTATGAATTTCATAATTTTTCCTTTTATGATGATCTATAGCAGATCTGATTACAAGGCTATTAGTTTATTTATCTAATTTACTTGCTTTTTCATAATTTTTTAATACCATTGGTCAGGATTTCATTTATTTTATAGTTACTCCATATCACTTTTGTCGTGAAATACTAAAAGTACCCTTTTTAAGCACTTAAACTGTTTAATTCTATTAAGGATGAAGATGGTTTTGCACACATATTTATTACTTATAAATGCATGGTTGACAAGCTTGGATTTATGGGCAGTTAGAGACATAAAGTGTACGCTTATAAAAATGAGGAAGATTGTTGATAGAACTTTAATGGAGACGGTAAATATTGAAGCAATGACAAGTTAGGGAAAGAAGGAAAAGGTCCAAGAAGTTACTAACGTGTTTGAGAGAATGGACTTCTATAATTGTGAATCATTTGTATGTTCTTGTAATGTCGTTATGAATGTATTGGTCAGGTATGACTACTTCAATCAAGCCCATAAACTTTATTTAAGATAAAGGTGCTACTCGTAGTATCTACACTTCTACAGTTAGGATGAAGTCATTTTGTAAGAAAAAACGACCTCGTCTTGCATTGAGGCTCCTTAATAATATGCTTTGTCAGGGGTGTGATTATAATGCAATTGCATATTATACAGTAATTAGTGGGTCCTCTAAAGATAATCGTCAAAATTAGGAACTCTTACCAGTCTAAGAACAAGAATAATTTATTAATCAATAATGAAACTAAATATAGTGGGGCCTTAGGGGAACCTAACCTAAATCTAGCTAATTCATAGTTTGGTATATTCTTAATTATTTCTTTGCATTGGTATTTAGATTGTTACTTTATTTTATTTATCCAATCATCTATAAATGGTGATATATCTTGCTAAGTTTATAGATAGTGGGTCGTTAATCAAGAATCCTCACGGGATTGATCTCTACTTTGTTAGCTACAACTACATTATGCACTTATGGTAAAACAATTAAAACAAAAAATTAAGTAATGTAGAATGCATCATTGACTTTTTGACTTATAATGAGTGTTCCATTTTAGAAAACCTATCTAGTACTATAAATATTGGATCCTTATCATTTTTAGAACTAGCTAAACCTAAATAAAAATCCATTAACAAATCTACCTATCTATGGGGTTGCACTTGAGATTTAGCCTATTTATAAGTAACACATCTTTCACATATTCTCTTTATATTTGAAGATTCATTTTGACTTTAAAGTTTCCTATGCAATGATCAATTTAAGATTTATTTTTCATGTGTTAAATTAGCATAATTTATTATTCTACACTTGTTATTTGTATTAGAATCACTATTTACATTCCATTTAAAATTAACCTTATTATTTTCATTTTTTTCAGTTCTTTATTACGTCACTAAATTATAGGATCTTAGGAATTATATACTCACATTCATTCAATTAAAAGAAAGGAAATGGTATATTTTATTGGTTTTCATCATTCTCTTTCCAACTTATAAAAAGGGGTTTTTTTTTGGCTCAAGTAATGTCATTAATTCACTCGTTTTAGACTATTGGCTTCGCTTCAGATTTCAAATAACCATTGCGAAATATGGATAGCTCTAATTATTTAATTTCCTATTTTGGTGCAGTCGGAATTGGAGAAAAAAGGACTTGTTCTTGGATGACATTATTTGTTCGCTCTTCAAGTTTGTTTTTGTTCTTGTTCTAAAAGAAAAGGAACTATAAAGTCCTAATATAATAATGAAAGTTTAGGGATTGATTGCAGAATAGGGAAGGTGTTAGGCACCTAATCTCCTCATCTAAATAATTACCTAGGCTTATGACAAATTTTACAAATTTAGGGAAAGATTCAAAGAAGAAAGGTAAGATTGGTAGGA
>JANZXP010000003.1:32190463-32209229 GCA_027576715.1 Erythroxylum flavicans
TTTTTAGTTTCTGCAGCAACTGAACCATATAAGAATGGCCTCTTAGGATTTGAGCATTCTTTAAAGAACAAGAGATTTCACAGTTAGAGGCAACTCTAATTACGTCATTAGAGCCCCAGTCTCTGATAAGCTCACAAAAAAAGAGTAACACAAATGCATAATTGGAACAATTGCGCTTACATGATACAGAAGCTTGGTTAATCAAAGAAATTGACGGGGCAATCACAGCAACAGCAATCAATTGGCGTCTCCCAGATCTGACTGCAATAGATAAAGAACAATAGGAGGACAAATATATAGTGACGAATCTCATGAAAAGCTCCATAAGCATTTTTTATTTACAGTTTCTATGTCGAAATTCGTGAAATTAGAATCGGAGAAAACAAAAAAGCTCACCTTGAAAATGCTCCAACGATTGCTCTGCCCGAACAAGCATTGGAGCACCTCCTGTTCTAGAGCTACGAAAAGAGCCCTGAATCTTCCGCAACCCTAGCTACAAAAAAGTAGACACAGAACAAACATATAAAAAAACCAATAACATGAAGAAATGCAGATGTTAAAAGCGAGAGAGCGAGAGGGATGGGGTTGGAGAGAGGACCTGAGGAACAGAGTTGGGGGCTAGTGAATGGTAAGAGGCAATGGAACTTTGAATTGAAGCCATCGTCACCTTCATTGCGTCGACTAAGAACTCTTGAAAGGTTCCGAGTCCTTTTTCTTGTGGTTAAGAGTGTTCTTGTGTGTGTTCTTGCTTTATCCGTTACCAGAAAGCTGCTTGTGGACGTCATATGGCGCGCGTCCTACTAAAGCCTTGTCTGCGACGTGTCGTGTCTTCTAGCAAAAGCTGCAAAACCATGTAAACAAAAATGGGTCGACCCGGTCCGATTTCGAGCAATTCAAAAAATTAAAGATTATTTGACAATATTAAATAAAATAATATTATTTTATTCCAATTAATATAAATTTATTTTTTACATTTAAAATCAGTTTAAAATCAAATTAATATGTATTTGGTATATTAAATTTGGAAACAATCTCTCTATTAGTTAGATATAAAGCTGCATACAACTGAACTTTCCTAAACCTCACGTCTTAATGAAATTTTTACCGGATGTTATTGTTGTTATGTTGTTAATTCATTAAATTTGAATTGAATTACCCTAAATTATATTATAATTTTTGATGTTTATTTCATAATGTTTCTTTACTAGTTAGGGTAAAGCTGCATACTACTAGATCTACCCAAATTCTACGCCTCAGCGGTATTTATATTGGGTGATGTTGTTGTTGTTAATGTTTATTTCATAATATTTTTCAAAAATATTTTAAATTAAATTTCAATAATATTATTTTTAAATATTAAATTTAGATAAAAATTCACATAAAATTATTATTTATTTATCACAAAAAAGCATGATCATTATAATTACCAACTAAAAATTCAAAAATAAATTATAATCCCAGTCAAGACTTTTATTATTTACATCATGATCACTGTCACCTTTTTTCCTATCACTTTTTTAAATTATAGATCCCACCACACAAATGAGTCATTTTTGCCAATTAACGGATTATATTAACTATTGATCAATTCTATTACCGATTAGTTAACAACGGATTAATATAATTGACTTAACCATCGGATACATCAGTTGTTTATTTAAAGCCGTTTGACAAAATTAACCGTTTAATATTAGCTGTTTATGTGTAAAATGAATTACGAAGATATGAATTAAAAAAGATTTATAATTTTTTGTTATTTTAATTTTTAAAAATTTGAAACTATATTTTTAATATATTAAATTAAAGTAAATTTATTTTGAAAAAAGTTATTATATTAATCTCTTGAAATTTAAACTTACATAAAAATAATTAATTTATATTTTAGTTATTAATTTTAGATTAAATAGAATTGAATTAAACACAATACAGGTAATAATAAATATCATACACTAAATATTGATTTAAAAAGTAATTAATGTAATATAATTAAAGATAACAAATTTAAAAGTATTTAATGTTTTGAAAATTTTAATTTAATATTAAATATTCTAAAATTTTAATTTAATGAGTAACTTTCTTTTTAAAATTTGTATAAATTAAGTCAAGTGTATATCTCTATTTCTATCTCTTTGAATAATTTGTAATAACTTTTGAATATAATTATCTTTTAGTCTCTTAATTTCTTAGCCGCTAGAGGAAAATATTTCTCATAGTAGCGTTTTCAAAATTAACATATTGAGTTCAATTCGTCAATCTAATCAACTGTTTATCAGACATAATTATCAATAGTTTGATATGATCAAATAACTAAAACCTTTCAATAAAAAAAAAAGTTGAAAATTCATTTACCAGATAAGATCAAGGCGTTCAAATCCTTCTCTCTTCGTCAAAACTTGTGTTTCCACAAAGTTCTTGTATGATTCCATTTTCAATGAATTGAAGTAATCAAGAAATACGAAGTCCAATTATTGATCCACTACTCTCGATTAGTATTCATCAAAGTCAAATACATTCAATTTGTGAAAGGAAGGCAAATGTAGTTCGAGTTCATCAAAGTCAAATTTGTCAACTATTTATAAATCATTTTGTTGAATAAGTAAATAAAGAAATTGTCAGAAATTAAATAAGTCAAGTAAAGTTTGATCGGATTTTGAATTATCTGTAAACCAAAAAAGAATAGATTTTCGCTTATGATCACTCCTAATTATTAATACATTAGAAAATAATTTATAAAAAATGGTTCAAATTGAATAGATTGTTAATATAAGTCCAAATAAAAAGAATTAGAATTTATTTAAAATTATAAAAATATTTTATCAAAAATAAAATATATTAAAACCTATAAATATTAATTAGATTAATGTTATTTTTAATTCTAAATTATTTATATATATATATATATATACACACACACACATGTATATCTTAAGTGCGACGAAGAAGGTAGCGTCTGAGACAACAAGGAGTGGGCCTAATGGCTTGAGCTTCTCACTTAAGACTCTCCTTTACAAGAGGTCTTGAGTTCGAGTCACACCAAAGAAGGAGAAATAGGAAATTTGTCCTATTGATGATCCTCTAACCTTCTGAGTACAGCTCCTTGATCGGATCAATTACGGACGCCTCGCTTCCAGTTGCAGTGTGGGAGTTGAAGCTACTGGGGAACCCGAGGGCTGCTGGGAACTTGATGCTGAGTAGGGGAGCCAGCGATCAATCAGCAGTTAACCAATCAAGTATGTGACGACTCTTTGTGTGCAGAAGTGTACAGGCTATGTAGGAACCTGAGGGATCTTGGAGCTCCAGATTTACATCCTCTAGGATTCTTGGGGTGAGGTCTTAGAGGCTTAAAATTAGTCCGATTAAACTGGAATACGTGTATCCAAAAAAAAAAAAAAAAGAAGGTAGCGTCTGAATCTTTGCTAAAAGTAGGGGCATCATTGAATGCCAAACGAATGCAAATATGGTAAACATTGGTACGGCACAAACTATCATCAATCCCTTTGATGTACGTAGCAGCTCATAGCCTTGTCTGCTTGGTATTTAACATGATTTTTTAAAAACAAACACATGACCATAAAAGGATTTGATGAGTAGATCAAATCCAACTTTATAAAGGTTTTTCCTTTTTTAAATGTAGGGGAAAAAAAAGAACTGAAGAGAACAGAACAATTGCACTGGCATATGCCATGAAACCCCACGCACACTCACACCTTCTCAATCATTGTTGTCTATTGTATAAGCCTTTTTATTAATATATTCTAAAAAAATTTGATTGAAGATTTTAAAAATATGTAATCTAATTTAGTTATGTTAATTTTTGTGGTATAATTTTTATATAAAAAATATAATTTTAATTATTATAAAATTTTCTTTGTTGTTAATTTTTAATTTTATACATCTTCGTATTAAAATAAATATAAAATAAAGAGAATTGTAAAATAAATAAAAATATTATAAAGAAAATAAATAATAATAAGAAGCTTCACTAACCTCACTCGCAATATCACACAAAACCTATCACAACCTCTCATATTGCACCATCTGGATAACAGCTGTGCAGTGCGCACCCATTTCTCAAAAAACAGATTCAGAAAAAAAATCCTGAAAAGCTCATTTTCCCAGATTGCCCCGATCAACGTTTAACTCGAGTTAACTCAGTAAAAAACAAGATTAATTAAGAGGTTAATTAGTTTTAAAGCCGGCACTTTTTTAACGTTCAAACCAAACCCCAAAATCAAGCTTTGGAACATTTATTCCGATTCTGAGTTTGGACGAGTCAACGATTCCTCTGCCAACACACCTCTTTTGACCCAAAATCCTCTTCTTTTCTCTGAGCTCTATAATTCTTCTTTTTGTTTAATTTTAATTTTCGCGATTTCGAAATCGGACCCAACAAAACTCTGAAAGTACCGGACCTCTAAATTTAGCGGATCGGCTGCTAAATTTGGGAGGGACTGATTAGGGTTTCGTATCGTAGTCGAGGAAGATGATGATTTCCAGGGGGTTGTTCGGGTGGTCCCCACCGCACATACAACCGTTAACGCCAGTATCGGAGGTGTCGGAGCCGCCGGAGTCGCCGTCTCCTTACATGGACACCAGCGCGGAGGCCGCAGCTGCTGCTGCAGCGGCTGCGCAGGCGGAGGCGGAGGAGGAGATCGAGGAGGCCGAGGAAATGGAGCCGCCGCCCGCAGCCGTTCCGTTCTCTCGGCTCTTTGCTTGCGCAGACCGGCTTGACTGGGGGCTCATGATCATCGGCTCCCTCGCTGCGGCGGCGCATGGGACAGCGCTTGTTGTTTACTTGCACTACTTCGCGAAGATCATAGAGGTTTTAAGAATAACGAATGAGGATCCATTCGATAGGTTCACAGATGTGAGTAATGTGAACAAACTCTTTCAGTTCAGTCTTTTAGTGCGTGTGTATATGTCATCTGCCTTTTAGTTTTTTGGTGGAAGTTAAGCAGTTGGAAGTTGGAAGCCAGCTAGGGTTCTGAGTGAGCATGATGAAGACTAAGTTTGTTTGAACTTGCTTGGTGTGTAGGCTCGCTAGTGGAATTTCTTCTACATTTTTGGGAGCACATAATTGAAATTGTTTAGTTTCGGATTCTCTGTGTTAAAGCTCTATTTATTTCTTGGTGCTGTAGTTTCTGAAATGGAAAGAGATTTGGGTTCTTTCTTCTGGATGTTGTTTATTTTATGTGAGTTGGTAATGGGATTGTATGTCCAAATCACAAGATTGTTGTCTTGGTCATCTTTATTGGGTTTTTAGCTGTTCATTGAGAGGTTTCAGAGAAGTTTGTAAAGGAAAGTATTTAGTGGGTTGGTGCATGTGAGTTTTTTATTTTTGAGAATGCATGGTTTTGGAGTGCTTTTGTTTGGATACATGCTTAATATGGAATCCCTTTATCTAACTAAGCACAGGGGTGGTTAGGTTTGTCAATTTTTATGCTATCTTTTGTATTAGGATGTTGGGGGACTTTCGCTGGGACTCTACTGATTAATCCTGTCTATCATGATTGTTGAGTAGTTATTTTTGTGCAGCTGTTTTTTTTTATAGGGATTTGATTGATAACAGTGGACTATTAGAAGCTAGTGTTGGTGATATTCCTATTCAGACATTACCGTCTGTGGTTTTACAGTCTGGAGTCTTTAATAATGTATCACTTTGTATCCATTAGATAAATTCAACTCATAATATTGTCTGGTGATCCTTGACAGACCTGTAGAATTTTCAGCTTATTTATGTTAAACTCTGGGCAAATAAGATATGAAGCGATGTACAACCTTAAGTGGTACTCAATTAAAAAAAACTTAGGTTTTTTCCCAGTTGTGTAATTCTGTTTCCTGGAATAAAACATTGGATGTTTATCTATAAATCTTGAATTCTTTTTGATTATGTGCCAATTTTTGCTCAGAGAGTTTTGATATTTTGACTTCTGGAATAATTTATTTATTTTTATTTCTTCACTGATGAAATATCTGAACTGAAAAATTTGCGTTTAATTCTCATTTGCATTCAGATTCATGTGCATTCAGGTTTAAGTGCTACCTCACACCATTCATAAATGGCATTTTCACCTAGTCATTTCCTTTCTGATGACAGTTCAATAAAAAATTAGGTCCTCCATTTGATCCTTTACTTTATGATGTGCTATACATCTCATCAGTTTGTTCTCTATTTAAATAGTTTATATATCATCTTCTGTATGGTTTTAACTATGATGTTTGCTTTGCAGCTTGCTTTAAAGATTGTTTACATAGCATGCAGTGTGTTTGCTGCTGGTTGGATTGGTGAGTTTTATCCATTAATCAGCTTTTTTACAAGTCATTGACCATTTCATGACATGTTTTTAAACCATTGACATGTCTTTCTTTCTGTAACAGAGGTTTCATGCTGGATTCTAACTGGAGAACGTCAGACAGCTGTCATAAGGTCAAAGTATGTTCAAGTACTACTTAATCAGGATATGAGTTTCTTTGATACCTATGGGAATAATGGGGACATTGTCAGTCAAGTATTGAGTGATGTGCTGCTCATTCAGTCTGCTCTTAGTGAAAAGGTACATAACAGCTAAATTCTTTCCTTATGCACCTCAAGTTAATTTCAGTTTTGGGCAAATGTTAAGCTTGAATGACCCTTCGCAATGCAGGTTGGAAATTACATTCATAACATGGCTACATTTTTCAGTGGCCTTGTTATTGGATTTATCAACTGCTGGCAGATAGCGCTCATAACATTAGCCACCGGTCCATTCATTGTTGCTGCAGGTGGAATATCAAATATTTTTCTTCACAGGCTTGCTGAGAGCATTCAAGATGCGTATGCTGAAGCAGCTAGCATCGCAGAACAGGTATTATTTTTCCCTGTCTTTCAACACTGACATTTACCAATCCTCCTCGCTTCGCTCTTGGAAGTTATACGTCTGTGCCCCCAAAAAAAGGAAAAAATTACCAATATTCATATGATCCGAGATGTTGTAATCTTCTTTTCCTATTTGGATTGATCAAGTCCTGTTTAGCTGTTATGTACATGCTTTAGATTTCCTCTTTTGTGGACATCCTTTAAACAATCAGTATATTGAAGTCATTTTGGTTACTTTTTCTGTGTTTTGCTGTATATCAGAATGCGTCTCCTTGATGATCCGTTATTCAATTGGTCTGCTGCTATTGATTGTAACGTTTGAACTTATTAGCACTCAGTTGTAACATAGCCATTATTCTGTTGATATATTTTAGAGTTTTGTTACTTAATGTAATACTTTCATGTTATGCAGGCAGTCTCTTATATTAGGACATTGTATGCATTCACAAATGAAACTTTGGCAAAGTATTCTTATGCAACCTCACTACAGGCAACTTTGAGATATGGTATTTTGATTAGCCTTGTGCAAGGATTGGGGCTTGGGTTTACATATGGGCTTGCTATATGTTCTTGTGCCTTGCAACTTTGGGTTGGTAGGTTCCTGGTTATACACAATAAAGCTCATGGTGGGGAAGTAATTACGGCGTTATTTGCTGTGATATTGAGTGGCCTGTAAGTCTCTAGTTTTCTCCCTCTTTCTGTTGCTGTCTTGTCTGTATGTTTTCTTATTGTCCATATCTTCTGCATTTGGTAGTGGACTAAATCAGGCAGCAACAAATTTTTACTCCTTTGACCAAGGACGAATTGCAGCATATAGACTTTATGAGATGATAAGCCGATCATCCTCTACTGTTAATCAAGATGGGAACACCCTAGTTTCAGTACAAGGAAATATTGAGTTTCGGAATGTATATTTTAGCTATCTTTCTCGTCCTGAGATACCCATCCTGAGTGGATTTTACCTCACAGTACCTGCTAAAAAGGCTGTGGCCCTTGTTGGAAGAAATGGCTCTGGAAAAAGCAGTATTATCCCACTCATGGAGCGGTTTTATGACCCTACATTAGGTATTAATGGCTTATCAATTTCTAATACAATTACGAGTTAGTGCTGCCGTCTCACTTCACTTAATTTTTTTTTCCACAAGTTATATTGAACATGCAAATTCTACTGTCTTCCTCCCTTCTTTTGTTCAGGGGAAGTTCTTCTGGATGGAGAAAACATCAAAAACCTGAAACTAGAATGGCTAAGAAGCCAAATAGGACTGGTTACACAGGAACCTGCCCTACTAAGCTTGAGTGTGGGAGACAATATTGCTTATGGACGAGATGCTACTATGGATCAGATTGAAGAAGCTGCCAAAATAGCACACGCACATACATTTATCAGTTCACTTGAGAGAGGCTATGAAACACAGGTGAACTTAATGTACATAAATTGTAACTTAATCCTTTGTTGTTTTTTTTCTCTTTGATCCATATTTTTAGAAAATGAATTCCTGTGGATTTCAGGTGGGTAGGGCTGGTTTGGCACTCACGGAGGAGCAGAAAATTAAACTTTCTATTGCTAGAGCAGTTCTTTTAAACCCAACAATTCTTCTTCTAGATGAGGTGACTGGTGGACTTGATTTTGAAGCTGAGAGAGCAGTTCAGGAAGCTTTAAATCTTCTTATGTTGGGACGTTCAACAATAATAATAGCCCGACGTCTTAGTCTCATCAGAAATGCTGATTACATAGCTGTAATGGAGGAGGGTCAGCTTGTTGAAATAGGTACACATGATGAATTATTGACCCTGGATGGTCTATATGCAGAGCTTCTTAAATGTGAAGAAGCGGCAAAACTTCCAAGGAGGTATTATATGGGACTAATTTTTCCCCACTTACCTTCTGTCAGTAGTTTTTGGAAAGGTATATTGAATATGCTAACCTATACTGACAATATGTGTATATTTATCCAGGGTGCCAGTTAGGAATTACACGGAGTCTGCTGCATTCCAAATTGAGAAGGATTCTTCTGCAAGTCACAGCTTCCAAGAACCGTCTTCACCTAAAATGATGAAATCACCTTCTCTGCAGAGAGTTCCTGGTGTATTACGACCTTCTGATGGTGCCTTTAGTTCACAAGATTCCCCTAAAGCTCGCAGCCCACCATCAGAGAAACTACTGGAAAATGGTCTTTATGTGGATGGAACTGATAAAGAGCCATCAATACGAAGGCAAGATAGTTTTGAGATGAGACTGCCAGAACTACCGAAGATTGATGTTCAATCTGCACATCGACATACAGCTAATGGTTCGGACCCAGAATCCCCTGTATCACCATTATTGACATCTGATCCAAAAAATGAACGGTCACACTCACAGACTTTTAGCCGACCCCTTAGTCACTCTGACGATATTCCAAGTAAAGTTAAGGATGCAAAAGAACTGAAGCACCAAGAATCACCATCATTTTGGAGGCTGGCAGAGCTTAGTTTTGCAGAGTGGCTTTATGCTGTTTTAGGGAGCATTGGTGCTGCCATCTTTGGGTCTTTCAATCCACTACTTGCTTATGTTATTGCACTGATAGTGACTGCTTACTATAAGTATACAAGGGATGAACATCACCATTTGCGACATGATGTAGACAAGTGGTGCCTGCTAATTGCTTGCATGGGAGTAGTGACAGTTGTGGCGAATTTCTTGCAGCACTTCTATTTCGGAATTATGGGGGAGAAGATGACTGAACGTGTTCGGAGAATGATGTTCTCAGGTAAAGAATTCTTTATTTTACACAAGCTGATGCTCTTTTATTTAGGAACTGTCCTGTACTTTTCTGCATCAACTTTACCTTATCAGTACCTTTTGACAGCAATGTTGCGCAATGAAGTTGGATGGTTTGATGATGAGGAGAATAGTTCTGACACATTATCCATGCGCTTGGCTAATGATGCTACATTTGTCCGAGCTGCATTTAGCAACCGACTTTCAATATTTATACAGGACAGTGCCGCTGTCATTGTGGCTGTTGTTATTGGAATGGTGCTCGAATGGAAATTGGCTCTTGTGGCATTGGCAACCTTACCAGTTCTCACTATTTCTGCGATTGCACAGGTTTGCATTATTTTCTGTATCCGTTTGGCCCATTTCATTTTTGAGACCATATGATGGGTAGGTACTTGTCTAATGAGATAAATGCATTTAAATTTTCTATGATTTCTTTTTTGAGTCCTCGATTGGCTTCATGGATTATATGATTTACAGAAACATTTCATGGTTTTCAAGTTAATGCACATCCAAATTTAGTTTCTCTAAAATGTTCGTTCATCTAAGTATTTATTTGCAGCAATTGTTGAGCTGCTTTCTGGTTGATTCTTTTTAACTGAAAATGTTGCTTATTCATTGACTAAGCTCTTTTTTAGTATCCTTTCCCTCCCATTGTGGTTATCAATATTTGAAACCAAGTAGATTGGGAGTATTTCCCTAACACCATTCAAATCCTGGAGGACAAGTTTTTAGAGTTTGATGAAATACTTTGTACCTAATCGTAAGCATTACCTTCTTGAATGTTGCAGAAGTTGTGGCTAGCTGGATTTTCAAGGGGCATCCAGGAGATGCACAGGAAGGCATCATTGGTCCTTGAGGATGCTGTTAGAAATATTTACACTGTAGTTGCATTTTGTGCTGGCAACAAAGTAATGGAGTTGTATAGGTTGCAGTTGAAGAAAATATTCAAGCAAAGTTTTATGCATGGAATGGCCATTGGTTTTGCATTTGGATTTTCACAATTTCTTCTTTTTGCCTGTAATGCCCTTCTTCTCTGGTACACTGCTCACTCTGTAAAACATGACCGTGTGGATTTGTATACAGCTCTCAAGGAGTATATGGTCTTCTCCTTTGCTACATTTGCACTGGTCGAGCCATTTGGGTTGGCTCCTTACATTCTTAAACGACGGAAGTCCCTCATTTCAGTATTTGAAATTATAGATCGGGTGCCTAAGATAGAACCAGATGATAACTCAGCATTGAAACCTCCAAATGTTTATGGAAGCATTGAGTTGAAGAATGTAGATTTCTGTTATCCAACCCGCCCAGAAGTGTTGGTATTAAGCAATTTCAGTCTCAAAGTTAATGGTGGACAAACTATCGCTGTTGTGGGGGTTTCAGGGTCTGGAAAGAGCACCATAATTTCTTTAATCGAGAGATTTTATGATCCAGTTGCTGGTCAAGTTCTACTTGATGGAAGAGATCTGAAGCTCTATAACCTAAGATGGTTGAGGAGCCATCTAGGTCTTGTTCAGCAGGAGCCCATTATTTTCTCAACAACAATAAGAGAAAACATTATATATGCAAGGCATAATGCTAGTGAAGCTGAGATAAAAGAGGCTGCTAGAATAGCAAACGCACACCATTTTATTAGTAGCTTACCTCATGGTTATGACACACATGTGGGAATGAGGGGTGTTGACTTGACGCCAGGACAGAAACAGAGAATTGCAATTGCTCGAGTGGTATTGAAGAATGCACCCATATTGTTATTGGATGAGGCTAGCTCGTCCATTGAATCTGAATCGAGTCGAGTGGTGCAAGAGGCACTTGATACACTGATTATGGGGAACAAAACTACCATTCTGATAGCTCATAGAGCTGCAATGATGAGGCATGTTGACAATATTGTAGTTCTAAATGGAGGGCGAATTGTAGAGGAAGGAACTCATGATTCGTTGATGTCCAAGAATGGTTTGTACGTCAGATTGATGCAACCCCACTTTGGCAAGGGTTTGCGACAGCACCGACTGATTTAGTTTGGGTCTCATACATTGTATCAGACTGATTTGTATAGTCTTATTCTCCTCTTCCACTTGCTGAAATGATGATTTCTACGAGTATTTCTTTCTTGGATATCAATTGGTAGGAGTTTCCAGAGTAGGAGGGCAGAAAGCAGATGGTGAAGCTTGCAACAGCAAAATCCATGGCTTGGTGGGTCTCAATCAATGTGGTGGCAACTGTAGTTGACATTGTTCAGATATAGAGCTTAGACATAGGAAATTTTTGGAGTTGGTTGGATGCTGAGGACGAGCTCTCGGGGTTAGTAAAGATTATTCTTTTTGGAGGAAAGCATGGAGTGCTCGCTTTTTCTCCATGGTATATTAATTTGCTGAATAATTAGGAACTTGTGTGGAGGCAGTAACTATAGTGCTGAGGAAGTGGCAGCTTGATTTCAGTCCTAGATTTTCTTTCATTGCCTTCTGTTTGTGAATTGGAATGACCTTGATTATAGCTTGGTGATTAATGTATTTCTACTGTAAATTTTGATAATTTGTGCAAATTAGAGGAGGAAGTTGAAAAAGAAGTTAGGGTTCTTGTAATCCTTTTCTGAAGTACAGTTAATATGCATAGCTTGTTCCTTGAAGTTTAGTTAATATGCATAGCTTGTTCCTTCTGAGATCTAAGTCTGCTCTGTTTTGTGCGTCTGCTTGACTGCTTAATCTTTGTTGAAAGGGAAGGAACTACTACATTTGGGTTTGCTCAATTTCACTCGTGTCCATTGTTTAGGATAATATATACAACGGTGGCACTTCACATCACCCTATTCCTGCTGCTACTAATTTTTAAGAATATGGTCTCTTTTGAGGAGAGTTTTGAGAAGAAAAAAACTTCTATTTTCAGCGTTTTTTATCTTTTTAGGTGCTGTTAGATTGTTCGAATCTGCTACCCACAAACTCTGAAGATATGGGATCAGTTTTTGGAAATCTAGTTTGTAACATACAAGCTTCCTGTTTATTCTGCAAAACAAAAAGCCTGAGGTACTGTACTTGGAGACATCTTTTGAATTAGTGTTTTGTAATGTGATGAGGCATAGAAAATATTAATAAAAAAAATTATTCTAAATTTCCTATTAACTAAGCCCATATTTGCTATGTCAAAGCTGAAAATATATGAAATAACTCAATAACATGATAAACTTTCAAATCTATTATGAATACTGTGCGTATCATAAATTATTAAAGAATTAGTAAACTAAACAAATTAAAAATTTTAGTTTCTTTAAATCACTGATTTTAGGATATTTTAATTTTTAAAGGGCCAGATAAAAGAGTGATAGTTTTATAGGTACTAAGTTGAGTAATGGTTGGTGGGCTATTTGTAGCAGTTAAACTACGATAAGTTGTACGAAAAAATAATAATGAAAATACGGTAGTTTATTTTATTGTAAATTTGTAACTTAGCGTCAATGTCAGCGCATCATTTATTACGTCTTTCGGCGTCGTATTGATCAAACCATTTGCTTATAAATGTATGTGTTTGTATTTTTACTTTCCCTCCACTCCCTTCAGCAGTTGCGCTCTTTTTTCGTTGCTAGTCTTTCAATTCTCTCGTCTCTCTCTTCTTTTTTCATACTTTGCTCTCTTTCTCCGATAACCGTCTCGATCTAGATGATTATGGTGATTTGATTTGAGAAGATTTTATGAAGAGCGTAAGATCTCTCAATTCTTTCATCTCTTTTTTGTTAGATCACGATCATCAATATGTTATGATGCAAGAAGCGATTGCAAGAAAAATGTTGAAGCAGAAAGCGAGAAAGAACAAAGAATCTTGAAACTGATGAATACTTTTTATTATTTTTTTTTCTAAGTAAATGATGATAGATTTCTTATTTGAGAAGTTTTGATGAAGAAAGTAAGATCTCTTTCTTATTTCATATTTATTTCTTTCAGTCTATTTTTTGTTAGATGTTGATCGTCAATACACGATGATATAAAAGCGATTGCAAAGAAAAGAGAGCTGAAAGTGAGAACAGTAGAAGGATGTTGAAACCGATGCTTTCTTTATCTTTTTCTGTCAAGATCTGGAGAGATGGAGTTTGGTCTCGTAGAGAGGTTAGCTTTGAGAAAATATAGATTTTGGATTTATTTGTTGCTTGTTCTGACTTTGATTCATTGTGAAAAGTTTTGGTGTTTACAAGAGGATAATCGCGATATGTGCAGAAGCAGTAGCCGATACAGATCTAAGGTATGTCACAAAACTCGGATCATAGTTTATGCAGAACGTTTACAAAATTTATTTTCTCAACTTGAAAATCAAATCGAACTCAAATTTTTATCACAGACTTCTCGAAACTGGGGAAACACGAAATACATATAATTTTTAAATTTTATCTTCTTTTTATGTTAAGAAACTCAAACCGAATAGTTACAAGTTTGTTGGCCTTGTAATCTGAGATAATTTTTCTTTAAGAATTATAAGCTTTAATCAAACTTCTCTTTGCCGTCATGGGTTGCCTCACTTTCCTTCGGACGTTATCTCTTCCAGTTCTTTGCTATTTATTCTTTATCTCGTTTGTTTCTTCTTTAATTTTGATCGACGAGTAATGCTTCTTACACTTCTTTAATAAGATTTTAAGTTTATTTGAATAAATCGCGTTTACTGTTTGGTCGAAGAGAAGCTAGCGATTGCTGAAGGTACTTCTAGAAGAAAAGACACTAAGAGTGTGCTTTGTTCAGCTTTTGACAGATAAAAAAGTACTTTTTTTTACCGTAAAAGTTATTTTAAAAAAAAAAAAAGTGTTTCGTTATAAACTTCAAAAATATTTTTAGAATAGAAATAGCTTTTTTACAAATTAAAATACAGCTTTTTCAAAAGCTCAAATTTAAAGTAAAAAAAAAGTACTTTTTTAAGTAGATTTTTTATATTAATTAATGAGCTTATTTTTAGTCCTTTTCACTCTTATGCTTTATACATAATTCCCACAATATTCACAATCTTATCTTCACGTTTATTTTGAGATTTATATAATATTATTTGAATTTTTTATATGTTTTAATATTTATTTTTAAAATTAGTTTTACTTATGTTATAATCAATAAAAAAATTTGGTTAGATATATTTTCATTTATGTTTCATATGGTTTAAAATTATATAATAATTAATATACTTTGTTTTGTATATTGTTTAATATAATTTAAATAATATTTATATTTTAAATAATTTTATTATAAAATAAAATATAATTAAAATTAATAAAAGTGTCTTTTATTTTTATGTTGCTAAATAGTATACTGTGTGAAGCTCTTTTTAAAAGCTATTTTTTTAATTGACAGTCAAACAGTCAACTGACTTTTTAAAAAAGCTCTTATCAGAAAAGTTCTACTGACAAAAACTCTATTGACAAAAGCTCTACTGATATAAGCTCAACCAAACAGGCACTTGTCAGTCCGTCAGAGGGGCCAGCATGTCTTTCTTTACTTGGACAATCATTCCTTTATCTTCTTCTACTCCAGCTTCACCCTGTTCATATATATGTCACAAGAAAAGACTTTCGTGCATTGACCCACTCAGTCATTACACCAGCCCGATTACACCGTTACTTCTGAAATACTATAATTTTCGCATTTCTTCTTCTTCTTCTTTATTTTTTTTTTAAAATGGATAAAAAGGACTTACTGATAGCTATTTTATGTGTATAACATCGGATTAAAATTTTAAAAAATTAAAATTGAAATATTTTATTATCACATTTTAAAATTTAAGTAAAATTAAAAATAAAAATTTAAATATTTTATTATCATTTTTTAAATTTAGATTATAATTACAAAATTGTATCAAAATTTAATATTTTTTAGTCAACTCAAATTTTATTAAAAAAATTTAATGTAAATTTTTGCTTTCATATTTTGATAAAAATTATATCAATTAATGTGAAATACATTGTAAAAATTGTTTTTTTTTAGTTTTTTTAAGTTTAAAGTCTTTACAAGTATCAATCGGTATCTATTATTTGTTCATGACGTGAGAGGAAATTAAGAAGAGAGATTTTAGTATCTTCTAATAAATTTAATTTCCATTCAGCATTTACAGCTTTATTGTCTCTTTATCTTCTGCTTGCTGATAATATCATGATATGGTCGTTTCTTGTTCTTCGTCTTTTGGGTTTTCAAGGCTTTTCACTTGGGGTATCTTCTTGGGTACTAATCTGTGAGCTTTTGAGATATAATGTTCACAATAACCACAAAAAAAAAAAGATATGGGCGGTAGATTTTGCAGTATTTTAAGTCAAGATAGGGATTCAGTCACCATAGCGGCCACGACCTGACTATGGGAGTAAGTTCTGATTGCCTTCCTCTTGTGTTTTTAGGGATTGGGTTTCTTAAGTACCAAACATAATTAGACTAATTGGCTGTTTGAAATAGAAAGAATTGGATTCAATTACATAAATATATTTGGTATTGAATTCAATTCATGTATTTTGAATGCTAGAAAAGAGATGAGTTGAATTCAATCATGTAATTGAATCTTATTTTGTTAATGAATTTAGTTCACATCTCAAATTGTGCAATTTGGTATATGAATTGAAGAGTCAATTCTTTTCAACATATTAAAAAAAAAATTTTAAAATATACACATCATAAATATACAAATTACTACAAAACATGCACACATTGATTATATACTATTTTAGTTAAGGATAAAAAAGGTCATATGAATTAGTTGAATTCATTTTTATTGTGTTCCAAATAATGTAATTGAATTCAATTATAATATTTATAGATTTATTTTAAAAAGTATAAATCAAATTGTTCAATGAATCCAATTCGAAAATTTTCACATAGCTTATAACAATTTTGTTATGTTTATCTCCTCTTGCAAGAAGCTGAGAATCATGAAAGGATCTGAAGTTAAAGGACCGGGTTGTTTGTAACAGAAGTCGTGATCTGAATCAAGAAGAAGAATTATAGATTCATACCAAGTCACTTGGCTTCTAATTCCTCTTTTGGCACACTGATTTCAAAAGTTAGTCCCCTTGGAGATTATAGTAGGAATTTAAACTACTTTTGAATTTAAAAAATAACTTTATTTTATAGTCCGAGTTGAATATTCACTTAAAACTTTAGGTTGCCTTTATTTATACCTTGATTAATCTAAATAGAAATCTATTTTTATTCCTCTAAGTTATGAGTTGAAATTTGGAATTAAGTTGATTTGGTGGTGATAAAATTCCACCCACCAAAAATGGGTTAGGTATGGAGACTTAAAAGTGTTACTATCTAAATATCTACAGTTTTTTAGAATTTCAATTAAAAAATAAAATCAAATTTGTACAATAATGCAACTTTTAAGTAATATTTAAAAAATTGAACTGGTTAACAGTAAAAATTTTGAATCAGTCAACTTTTGGGTTCATTTTTTAACTTTCTGGTTTGATTTAGTTTAATAATCTTAATGGTTAAAAGCCTATCATTTTATTAATTAATCGGTCAGTTTTTATTAACTAATTAATTTTTATAAACTAAAATAAACCAAATAATTTTTATTTAATAATCTTATTTTTAATTAAGCTTTAAATTTTTCGATAAGCAAGGATAATCTTCTTTAATCATTTTTAAATTCTTTAATTTTATTTAATCTTTAATCGATTTTATTATGATCTAATATCTGTTGAACTTTTTAAATATTAAACCTCTTATCTTACATATTTAGCTTCCAATCTAATTTTTAAAACATTATATTTAAATACTAAACTAACCACAATAAAATGATGACCATAAAGTCTTGTTTGGTTGACATAGATTTTTAAGTAATATTTTTCTTAAAATTTACATTATCATGCTTGGTTTATTTTTTTGAGTAGTTAGGAAAATAAAAACTTTCCCAATCTAAAAAAAGCAGTAACACTTTACTTTCCTCAGGAATTTAATCTAAAAAATACGCAAGCCAATTTAACCCTTCTTTCTCTCTCAACTCTACAACAACTCTTTTATAAAACCCTATATTAATTTTTAATCAAAATTATAAATAATTTAATAAAATTATTATTAATATGAATTATGAATAATTTAGTTTTACTTAATAATTTAATTTAATTTTTGTAATTAAATTTAAAATATCTTCAAATATATTTCAAATAAAATTTGATTTAATAATTAAAATACTAAAATAAATATTAATTTATAAATAAAAAGTTAAATTTTAAATTAATTATTTTAATAAAATAAAATAAATTTTATTAATAATTTCTTAATAAATATTATATAAGAGAATAGAATAAATCTGTCTAATTAAAATAATTTATCGTTAAGTTTTATTTAATATATAATTATTATTAATAAAAACTACATTTTTATTTAAAAGAAAAACTGAAAATTATATTTAAAAAAAGAAGTGAAACTAGTACTATAAAAGACTTAAAAGTTGACGTGAACTGAATTTGTTTGAATGTAGGGATATAATTAAAAATACAAGTTAAAATTAATTTATATTTTGTAAAATATTGTTGCATATCAAACACTATAATAAGAATCCATCTAATTTTTTATTAAAATTTTTAGAAGTATCTAAACATGTGAATATCTTTACTTTTTATAGATTTATTTTTTAAAGAATCAGATTCTAAATTTATTTTATTTTCCGCCAAAGATTCTTCACAAGTTTTCTATATTGCCTTAACCAATAATCCCTTTTTTTGTCGATATTTGTATTTAATAATGGAGATTATTGAAGAGTTTGGTTGCTGTAATAAATACAATAGTAGTTAAACGCAACTAAATGCAAATGGTAAAAATTAGTTTTACAATGATGGGATCATTATGATTAAATCTTTTTCTTATTTAATTTGAAAATCAAATGCATTTCTCTTTCATTTTTTCAATACATATATGAAAAAAAGAAGATCAAAGACACTGAGAAGAAAACACAACTACACGCTGTGCCACTTCATTCTAATCATCTATTTACTTACATAAATGGATGATTATTTAGTGAATTAGAGTATAAATTTGGATACTCTAATTCACTAAATAACGTTTGATTCCATCTCTCTCATTTTTATCGTTCAAATCTTTTAAGAAAGTTAGCCAGTTGAAATTCTTTTGTTCTACAATATGATCGCTAATTCATATAAATTCAGATATTTAGCTTCAGTTATTCTTAAGTGT
>JANZXP010000003.1:32229346-32252207 GCA_027576715.1 Erythroxylum flavicans
ACAACTGTACAATATATCAATATGGACTATTTTGTAAATTTTAAAAATTTTAGGGACTATTTTATAAATTTAAAAAAATATCCGAAACGGTATCCAGTACTGACCGGTACCGGTACAGTTCCGTTCCAGAACTCAATCCGGTACCGAACCCGGTACGGTATTCATAACTTTGTTTCAACCATACCTCTTAAGCAAATTACACGCAACAAATTCTAACCATATATGCTTCGAGTAGATCATACGTCATAAATTCCTGTAGTATCCTTCGAGAAACTAGTTAATAAATCAACTGACTTGAACTTCAGAAAAGTCGATCGAACCAAGTTTCCATGCAGACGTAGCCGACAGGCTAAAATGATCTTGATGGTTAACAACTGGGATTGGTAAAATAAACTCGGTTCGATCAGAAGGCTCGGTTTAAGCCAATCGGGTTTCAAATTCAATTTGGAAGTGAATTACACAGTTTGACTTGACACGAAATTTAAAATTTTTTAAATGATTATCATTTTAAATAAAATAATTTTGTTTTCAATTTTTTAAATATATAACCCAATAGAACTTTGAACTATTCAAATCCGATTGAGCTGAACGTGAATCCTTAGGCCCATTTGCGATCTGTTAAAGACGTGAGGTGGATGACAATGACACCAATAAGTCCAAAATCAGCTGTTAAAAAAAATAATATTTTTATTGGCAAAAGAATTATATAGAAATAATCTTATCTTTTATAATATTATCTTAAATAGTAAATTTTAGTTTTAGCATTTTAAATATGTTGCAATGAAATCTCCTTACTCCAACCATTATCAATACTTAATTATAAGGAAAATTAATTTTAATTGTGTAATTAACTATATATCCACCACTATCATAGTCAATGACTTGATATAACCAACTTCACTTGGTCACCAACTACCATTTTGCTTGCACCGATTCATGCATGTTCCAGAAGGAGACTATTCATTTAAAAAACAAAGAAGAGATTGGTAGAAATTATGTTAGCCCTAAGTAATTTCTATGATTAGAAATTAAATTATTTATTAAGCTATAAGTCACTCCAAATTGGAAATTAGACTCAACTTTACTTCTAGAATAGTAGATTAGAAGAAAAATCCTCTACTTGTGACTTTTATAAGGTAATTATTAATTAATCATAACTAAAAAAATTAATTTCATTCTATAATTAATTAATAGTCAAAATATTAACTCTCCTTTTTATTTAATTTTATTTATAAAAAGAAAACAGAAAATTTCCTTTTAAAAATCAATTGTTTTTATATTTTAAAGAATAAAAATGATAATATTTTATTATTTTTAATAAAGGGGTTGTTTTATATCTTTGCATAGTCGTAGTTGACTAGCTCTTTTTTTTTTCTTTTCAGTATTGGTATTGTTAAACGGTTAAACTACCTTAAACCATTTTAATATACTTCTTAGTTTCAAATACAAAAAGTCTTAGTTACGCATTTATTAAACCAACCTAAACATATACCCTTTTTTCTTCTGATCATCAATCTCCGAAACGTCATGAACCAAAATCTCAGCAGAGTGATTAAGCACTTCTAGAAAGTTAGAATCCTTTTGGCTACTTTGAAAAATGAGCAATTCAAGTTCTACACTGCAAAGTATAGTGTCAAAGTAGCTAGTGTGAAATATGCGTCACCCAACAGGTGGACTAGCTAATTCACAAGCAAAAATCAACCCATTTATGTATAAACATAACTCAAAAATATCCTTTTATGCGTTATTAATTTATTTTTGTAAATTAATTAAATAGCAAAAGAAAATGCTTACATAAAACAATTGATAAGAAATATATGCTGAATGGAATAAAATTTAATGGAGTGTTTAAAATTTGAGTAAGAAGTTTAGAAAATCTTAGAAAAATCCTATGATCTTTAAAATTCTTTTAAAAACTCCTGTTAATATTACGATTTTCAAAAAAAACTCTTCGTTTATACATTAGATAAAAATAACAACGAAACACATGTAATATAAATACCAGATATAAACTAATCAAATACTATTTATAACACAATTTTTAAACTCGAATCGAAATAATTAAATGTAACACAAACAAATAATTTATTATAATTATCTTAGTTATTAATTTAAATCGAATTTAATTCATTCAGGTCGAGTTTAAAAACTAAGTTGGATTATGATATTTGCAATATTTAATTAGTCTATATTTGGTGTTTATATTACGTGTGTTTGTTGTTATTTTTTAACCAAAGTCTAAGAGAAAAGTTTTTCAAATAACTAAAAACTCAAAAGAGTAATTTCAAGAATTTTAAAGACTAAGGATTTTTTCTAAAAAATTTTAAACTATAGGAGAGGTTTATATATTTTACTTTTAAATTTTTAAATAGTAATTATGATTTATTAAAAATAATTATCATTGTAATTCAGACAATTATGATAATGTGTTAGAATTATATTCACATTGTCCAAAATCATTATAATAAACCCTCAAAGGTATCTTTTCTATGCTTCATTCATTTATTTTTACGAAATAATTAAATAACCAAAAAAGAACACACAAATAAAACAAATAATAAGAGATATCTAATGAATGAAACATAAATTTCAATAAGATGTTTAAAGTTTTAAATTATAATTACAAATTATTAAAATAATATCCTTAGAATCCAAATCATTATCATAATTTATTATAATAACGATATAAGCCGCAATTATCATATAAACCACATTTGCATTTTAACTTGAATCCATAATTTTAAGGAGTTTATTTTTGTTTGGTGCAAAAGAAAACTAACCGAGAAAAAGGGTTTAGGAGTTTAGTCTGAAATCTCTAGCATACATGTTATCTTCAATGTAGTGAGGCAGCTTCCAGGAAGGAGACGACTATGACTCACTTCTCCACTACGTTTTATGACTCGTTCTTACTCACCTCACGCGGTCATGACTCACGCCTACGTCTCTTGACCTCTCGATCGTTTCACACAACATCTACTTTATTTTTCTCTAAGCCCCTCTTTTACGTATCAATCAAGAAGCTAACTAGGTAACCAATGGCATCTCGAGAAGGTCAACTATAAAAGTCACACGTTACATTACAATAACCGCCCCACGTAATTCCATTGTTATCTTCCTTCAAACGCAACACCTTCTTCTGATTCTGTTCTTGATCTGCAATGAAGAGAAGCTTTCAAGAGACGGAGCTTTCATTGGCTAACTGCTTGATGCTTCTGTCTCAAAGACGTGACCCGTCTTTTGCTTGCTATGAAGCTATAAGCAATTCACCTAGTCGTGTCTTCGAGTGCAAGACATGTAACAGACAATTCTCATCGTTCCAAGCTCTCGGCGGCCACCGTGCGAGTCATAAAAAGCCTCGACTAGTGGGCCGAGATGGGATCTCCGAGAGTCAATCGCCGGCAAAGCCTAAGACCCACGAGTGCTCCATTTGTGGGCTCGAGTTTTCAATAGGGCAAGCGCTGGGAGGTCACATGAGGAGGCACAGAGCAGCCATGAACGATCAGAACCTTCAAACACCATTACTGAGTCCTCCTAGAGATTCACATGTTGCTCCTGTTTTTAAGAAATCAAACAGTCGAAGGGTTTTGTGTTTGGATCTGAACTTAACTCCTTACGAGAATGACATGGAGCTGTTTAAGCTTGGAACATCAACTCCCATGGTTGATTGTTTCTTTTAGATCTCTCATATTGTTTTTACTGAATATAGGATCATCTCTCATTCTCTTGTGTTCATATTTCTTTATTATTTTTTCATAGAAATACAATAGAAATTTGGTAAATCTATTGAAATTTGGTTAGCTGTTCAATTTTGATATTGATTATGGCATCATCATGAGAGAATCATGATGTTGTTCTTGCAGATCATTATAATCATAATCAAGCGGTGCCAGCTAAGAAAAAATTGCATGCCAGCTTTAGCAATTTTGATAAACTCTCGAGTCAAGAACAGGAAAGCAACCTCCGTTCGGTCTCACAAAGATAAGAATGGATTGACGATGTACCTTAAATCCAATAAAATCAAAATTAAAATGACATTATTTGAGTATAATTTATTAAAATACTCTTATTTTAATTAATAAAATTATTTTTAAATTTATTAATTTTTTGGATGTCATTTTAATAAATTATATTAACATAACATCCATGTATTCAATCAGATTAAGTTAATTAATCTAAATTTAAATTCAATTTAAAATCTATTTGTTTATTTTACATTTTATTTTATTTTAATTTCCCAGATTTAAGATTTTAAAAACTTTAATCTCAATTATGATCATAATATTTTAATTATAATCCAAATCGTTATCACAATTTTTATAATTAATTTCGCATCATCTGTAATTTCTAAAAAAAATGACTGAAATAATCATGATCTTTATCGAACATTTGTGCATAAGCGGGAAGTGTGGACACCAGAAGAGTTGATGAGGTTTAGCCTGACCGGTTTGTCCAATCCCACCAAATAAGGTCGTCTTTCAACTTCAAAACAGCTGCGTAAGCACCATTCATATGCCTCAGAAATTCAGCTATTGTATTGCTCCAACGAGTAAGTATCTGTTACCGGAATTTTCTATGGATTATGGATTGCTTTTTTTTTTATAATATATTTTTAAAATTATCACTTATTTTTATTGTTGTTTAATTTTCACACAACTTCTTTCTTTCTATATTATCTATTTTTTATTCAAACTAACTTAATATTTATTGTTTTAGAATAATAAATCTACGAAAAACTAACAATATTAGACTTTTTAATATGGGTGGAGTGTAGAGTTCATTAACAAGAATTAGGTTTGGGTCAACCCATTACCAAAATGACTAGAACCAGTCATAAACTTTTTAACATTTTTATGTTTAGTCAATATGGGATACTCTAATACTCCTCCTCAAGTGCAATTTGAACTGAACATCCAATTATCACTTAAAATAAATACAGTGGCAATCGGACTGAGCTGCTGGAACTGGAAATTCAGACGGACAACCAGGAAATTAATAATCCGGACCAAACCTGCTCTGATATTATATTATAATTTTTAATATGGGTAGAGTATAAAATTCATTAACAAGAATTAAGCTTAGATCAATCATTGCCAAAAATAACTAGAACTAGTCATTTGGATAGTTGACTCTTACTATTTATAAACCTTTTAACATTTTCATATTTAGTCAATATGAAATACTCTAATAAACAAAATAAAATATATGATAATTAAATAATATTATAAAAATAATAAATTTAAATATAAAATTAAGATGGAAATATCTAGCTATAGGGAGGTTCAACATAATTAACTTAATTTAAGTATATAGTTGGCCGACTCTGGAAAAAGGCAAGAATAGTATCTGCCTAGAATTTACTCTCATGAATAATAAAATAAGCAATAAAAAATTCTTATTTTATCTCATTTTATTATTTAAACTTTTGTCCCTCGTCAAGAAAAAATATATTTTTGACCTCATAAAAATAAAAATAAAAAATAAGAGTCATTTTTTACTTGACCGGAGCCTGTAAAATACCAGGAATGTTCCTGACTATACACAAATTTCAAAAATGTTTCCCCAATTTCTTTCTTTTGCTGACGTATGTCTCAACTTGCTTTCCACGAAAACGAGTTGTAAAAGTTGACGCGTTGATACGTTGCATGTGGAATTGTAGTTTATCCGATAAAGAAGGAATAAAAAAGAATTCAGCAACAGATACTTTTAATATTATATGTCGTATTGTATTTGTATTACTTGAATGAATCAAGTTGATTACAATCAAATTACTTCACAATAAAACTAATTCGTTATGAATAGATAAAAAATACTCATATTAAATTATGACGTGTTGTTATAGTCCTCGTAAGAGTCTAGGACAGCAGGAAATTTTATTTGATAGGGGTATTGCTTGTTAGGCCCTCTTTTAAGGCGTTACTCTTTGGGCCATCCGTTGAAAGTATTGCCCATTGGGCCCTCATTGCACGAGAGGTGTTGACCACTAAGCCCTCTAAAAAGAATTTTCCTTGTACTTCAAAAAAAGAAATTTCGTGGATTCTATTTTTAACGTGTATGATTTGAAGACATAAAATTTTTATTTAATCATATTAAGTCAAATCTAATGTACAAATTATAAATTATATATTTCGATAATTAATCATAAATTCTTTTTATCACCGTAACTTGAATTTTCAAATTCAAAATGTGTCTATTAATGATATCCTAAAGTAGACTCTTTTATTAAAGGTCCAATTTCAATAATTAAAGCATTAACAATATGTATTAAGGGTTACCCTTCTAAATTATAGCATAGGGTAATGATTTATAAAGGATAATTAAAATGATCAATATTACTCTGAAGAGAAACGCGAGGAAAAACCATTGGAGTATCAATTCTGATAAGAAATCAGCAACAAAAAATTGCAGACATTGAGATATAAGAACATTGACAATCATTTCCTACTGGGTTGAATAAGGAAACTTGACTGGTTCAGGTTGCATAGCTTGTTGAAGTAGTTTGGATTGTTCATGTTTATGAGCTTGAAAGAAACCAGTAGCAGTGGAAGCTGATGGAGGACGACCTACGTACTTAATATCCTCCCAATGTCCTCGATTCAGAGCTTTCATGGCTGTCCAAAGACGTGGTGCTATGTAAGTGTAAGCTCCCATGTTCATTGGCTCTTCCTGACACCAAACCACCTCAGCATCTGATAAGATAACAGAAACAAAAATTCATGGACGCTGACTCAGTCACCAACACCACCAACCTGAAACCTGAAAATCGAAAGATTGGAGATAAAAACTTGATTTCAGGTGTTGGAAACTTACTTGGATATCGCTCGAGCTCTCGTTGAATGAGGTCATATGGGAAGGGACAAAGCTGCTCTACCCGACAAATTGCAATGTCATTTCCTTGGACACTGTTTCTCTCTTCATCTAGTTCGTAATAAACCTGTTACAGTACCAAAATAGTTGGTATAAGACACAAGCTGCCTGAACCTGAAGTCTAATTCTTGAAAAAGTTAAAATCACAAAAAATTTGATTTTTGTTTTTAATAAAAAATTAATAGGAAACTTTTTAACGGTTTAAGTAATTTTAAATATTTTTCTAAACTTTAAAATTTTCAAAAAATTTTGTTATAATTTTTAATTTTTTGAAAATTTTTCTTAACTTTTTGTCCAAAAATATCGAAAAATAACAATGAAACATGCATAGTTATATGTTGATTACTTAAGTATTACTAACGAAACGGCTAAAGCAAAATTTTAAACTCAATTCGAATTAATTAAACTCAATTTAAACTAATATTTTTTATAATTATAAAAATTATTAATTTTGATCAATTTTAGTTAATTCTAAATTAAGTTAGCATGTAACAATAAATAATTAATTACATTTTATCAATACTTTTTCTAAAAAAGTGAAACTAATAAAAAAAATTTAAAATTTTTAAAGTTTAGATTTTTTAAAATTACTTAATTATTTTCTTCTTTTTATAGGGTACATAGCTGTGAACAAATATTCCTCAGAAAAACAGACCTTTCCGGAGCAGAGAATCAATCTTCGGATACCTTCCTCGCGATCAGAGTGATCATTCTTGTCCTTAATTAGCCTTTTAAATCTTGTACCTTGTCTGTCAGAAGCTTTGTCACCTTGAACATCATCAAATTCAGACAGATTCGACTTGCAGAACTTATGGCGAAGCAGGCTCTTCGGTGACATTACTATCAGCGGCTTACGGAACTCCCTGTGTATCTGGAACATGAAGATGCTTGTCAGGAATCCTGAAATGCATTAAAAAAACAAAGGAAAAAAAAACTGTGATGTCTCACCTGACGCCGCAGGACATGGAAATAATTGGCAGGACTAGTAACATTCACAACCTGCCAATTGCATTCCTGGATTTGCCTCCGCAATGTCTCTCCCATTTCAGGTATAATGTAAGGGTTATTGTCACTCATCTGCAATTTATTTTTTAATCCATTAGCAGCTGTAAAAGGCTAACAATTAACCTGTAAGAGTCAGTTGGTTGGCTACTTGAAGAAGGAGGTTTTTGTGGTCCAATTAACTGAAAAAAAGTGCAACGAAGAGAGGAATCGAAGTTTTAAATTACGGATTACATGTTACACTGCATTTACAGGGTATTATAATGCTTACAGTCACTACAGTCGCAATTACGGAAAATTGTGTTACCGGTTTTAAGGAATTTTACCGATTAACACGCCAAAATTTGAGTTCTGCAAACAAAAACCTGTCTACCAGCGGCTAGCCTATTTCTTGGCAAGTCTTTTGAACGTTCCAAACAAGGTTCAATACAGGTCAGGAGTACCTGAAGGAAACGTTCCAATCTTGCACTGGAGTGTTCAGGGCCCTGGCCATCGTAACCGTGAGGAAGTAAAACGACAAGGCCAGTTTGACGTAGCCACTTTGACTCACCAGCACTTAAAAATTGATCAATAATTACTTCAGCGCCGTTAGAGAAATCACCGAATTGAGCTTCCCAGAGAACCAAAGAGTTTGGATTTGCCATGGAGTAACCCAGTTCAAATCCGAGAACACCAAACTCTGAAAGTGAACTGCAAAAAATAGGAAACTTGAAAGCTAACAGGACGTACATAAGAAGTGTATTGAATCAATTAAATGAATAGATTCGGTTGCAAGTTCAAACATGAAACAGATTTCCAGAAGTTCACAGACAAACTTCAAGAATCAAGACTGATATATGATCACGATGTCTACAAGAGAAGAGATTATAAAAAACTCCAGATGCTACATTCTTTTGTTATGTTCATGAACTTAATCGTTCTATGAAGAGAACTTCTGCAGGATATTGCTTTGTCAAATCTGGAATTTGCAGGATTTTTACTTTTTTGGGCATCCTTCTTGTTAGTGCAAATTCATCCCAAGACAACGGAACCTAAAATGCATATAAGATAAAGAAACATCCCAAGAAGTATTATATAAGTTTCCTCGGAGAGACTTTACCTGTTGCTGACAGTAAACATTTCCTCATTTTGGTCTGTCATGACATGATCCAAAGGGCAATATTTGTTTCCTGTCTCCTGATCATGAAGTATGGCATGTCGATGACTGAATGTCCCTCTTTCAACATCCTGACCACTGAGTCGGACATGGTTACCTTCCACTAGCAGAGTTGCAAAAGCAAGAGCTTCAGCAACTGCCCAATCAATGCCTTCTCCTGTCTCAATCATCCGAACTCGCTCATCGTATAACTTTTTCAGTTGTTTGTGAGGCTTCAAATCATCTGGAAGAACTGTGATTGCTTTACCAACTCTCTTCAAAATTTCCAAATTTACACTGCATTTAGGAAGGATTTTTTGGTTCACTGATCAAAAGATT
Source organism: Erythroxylum flavicans (assembly GCA_027576715.1). Taxonomy (NCBI): domain Eukaryota; kingdom Viridiplantae; phylum Streptophyta; class Magnoliopsida; order Malpighiales; family Erythroxylaceae; genus Erythroxylum; species Erythroxylum flavicans. Next base: position 32,238,687 of record JANZXP010000003.1, read on the forward strand.
TATGTACACAAAGACATGTTTACGAGTGACGAAGAAGCATACCCTGTATTTCGGATGCGAGAAAGTTGTTCGGGGGACTTGAAGCCAGACCAATGAGAAGCAAGCCAGTCTTTCTTTTGGGGGATGTAATCCTTACTCTTCGCAAACTCTTCATTCAGAATAGAACTGACCTTTTTGTGTATTCTATCTATGGTTTCTTGTGAGACCTCCCCAGATTCTAAGAGTGCTTTTTCATATATTTCAAGAGAAGAGGGATGGTTTTGAATGACCTATGACCACAAAGTCCAATTCTTAAGATAAAGGATTGCATAGACTATGCCTTTTGATTTAGCAAACAAGGTAATAATTGAAAAGAAGAAGAGATTTTGTGGGCTAACCTTGTACATCAATGGCTGTGTGAAGAATGGTTCATCAACCTCGTTGTGACCGAATCGACGATAGCATACAATATCAACCACAACATCTGAGTGAAACGTCTGACGCCACTCTGCTGCAAGCTCACAGACCTGAGCAACTGCCTCCATATCATCTCCGTTCACATGAAAAATTGGAGCATTCAAGGCCTTGGCAGCATCGGTACAATACCGGGATGATCTGCCTGACTTCGGACCAGTAGTGAAGGCTACCTGGTTATTGACTACAATGTGTATGGTGCCACCGCTTGTGTAGTTGGGAAGTGCACTAAGATGTAGAGTTTCATAGACTACACCTTGTCCTGCAAAGCTACCATCTCCATGGATCAAAACAGCCATACTCTTAGTCCTATCCACATCATTTGTGTAGTATTGTTTTGCCCTGGTTTTTCCTACCACGACTGGGTTTACGGCTTCCAAGTGGCTAGGATTGGCAACCAATGACAAGTGAATTCTATTTCCACGTCTTGTAGATCGATCGTAGGAAGTTCCAAGATGATATTTAACATCACCTGTACCAGCATATAGGCCAACTTCATCGACAGTCTTGGCATTCTTGTCAAACTCACTGAATATCTGGGCAAGTGGTTTGCGAAAAACATTGCCTAGAACATTCAATCTTCCTCTATGAGGCATTCCAACAACGATATTCTCAACTCCAAGATCTGCTGCTGTATCAAACATCTCCTTCATTCCTGGAATTAGAGTCTCCCCACCTTCCAGTCCGAATCTTTTTGCTGCTCTCATTTTGGTTGCCAAAAAGTTCTCAAATTGAGTACTCCATATTAGCCTGTCAAGAAGAACTTCACGCCTCTTTGTACTGTATGTCTTGGGGTTTGCAGCTTCAATCTTGTCTCTTAACCAGTTGCATTTCTCACGATTCTCAATATGCATATATTCATACCCAATACTCCTACAGTAAGCCTGATCAAGTCTCGTCAATATGGACCGGAGGGTCATTGTAGGACGATTATCTGACAAGAAACCTGAAAGTTGCCAGACTCCTAGGAAAAACTCCCTGTCAAGATCAGCTTCTGTAAAACCATGATAAGCAGGGTCTAAATCGTGTGAAATTTCCCTTTTTTCCAAATTCAATGGGTCTAACTCTGCCTTCGTGTGCCCGTTTACCTGATAAGCTCTAACTAACAGCAACAATCGCATACTCTCTTGTATTGTTTGGCCTGAAAGTCCAACAGATGGCAAACCTGACTGGCCAACAAAATTCCTGAAGAAATTATCCCAAGACTCATCAACATTATTTGGATCAGATTCCCATGACCTGTAGAGCCCCTCTAAGTACACACTATTGGATGCATCAACAAAGTTGTCAGATAGCCTAGACAGGTGAACAGATTTAGGGGTTTGCGCAGTCTCAGCTTTTGATCTAAAGATTGTAGTGTGAAAATTTCTACTCTCAGAGTCCGACACAAGCCTCCTGATGCGATGGTTCTGATGGTGAAATAGACTTCTCCTGATGACAAGCCTCGTCAACCTGGAACCTGCCCTGAACCATGCCATTGTTATGAATCCAATCGTCAGGATCAATCGCAAACATACAGGAACCACCTTCCTACAGGATCAAATCACGAGTATTATAAACAATTTATCAGTTAAATATTTAGCAATCCCAGATGGAAAGTTACACAGGATTTTATTATGAGATCTGTTATATAATCATGAAAACTTTCAGAAATCATGCACACACAATAATCACACACTATCATACATCGGATAGAGTAAAATGTAGATCAGTATAAGATGGGTATGAGACTAGTTAATGTGCAAGTTCGTGGAGAGAACGTAAAAGAAAGATTGTGGGAACTAACAGTTAATGGAAGAAGTGAAAAGATGAGATGAGAGGATTTTCATTATCGTGTTTGGTTGTTTTAACTTAGAAACTCTTTAACTCTTAAGGTTGAATCATCGGACTATCTCGTGGTGGCATGTGTCATAATTCTCTCCATGCCACTTGGAGCTTCCAAATAGAGAAATACTGCAAGATTTAGTCAGGCACTTCCAGGTTTCTGTAAGTTGATTACATTTATTTGTTACCTTTTTTTTTTCTTTTCCAGTTTCTGATCGATCCTTCATAAGGATCACACTCAGCCTCATAATTGCTGTTGTCAATATTTTGAGACGAAAAATTAATTCGGATCTAGTGCAACTTAATTTAAAACTAATAGATTAAGTTCAATTTGACCATACTCAAATTCAATTATTTAGACTTGATCAATATATAGTTTAAGTTTGAGTTTACCAAAAGTTTGAGAGAGTTCAAGCTCAGATATTCAAACCAATCAATCCTAGACCTGAAAAAAAAATTTCGGGTTCAAAGTCGGGCCTTAAGGGACTTGAAGTGAACCTGACCAATTTCCAATCCTATTCAATATGTAGCACAAGCAAAATTCCTTCCAATGCATCTTCTAATTAAGGAAAGTTGCATTAAAATTAGTCTGGTTTCTTTGGTTCTTTATGGCCATAATACTATAACCATGCCTAATAATTTATAGTTAAAGTTTTAGCGAATTTAGTTGGAATGATAAAGCAAGTCTATAAAACTAAAAAAAGAAAAAGAAAAGAAAAGAAGTTTCTGCATAATCTTTCCTTGTACATATGTGGATCTGTTTAATGACAGAGCCTTCTTTCTAGTTTCCCATACTTAGTACAGACATATTTTCATTACACAACCAATCATCAGATAAGAAAAACCAACATCTCTCAGGAACCAAAGTAAGGCAAAACATGAGGAAAATGAGCTATTCTCCATTAACTATCTGCATCAAGACTGGTCAATGAGATCAGTTACAAACAAAAGATGGGTGTCACTTTGGTACTGTAATTTTCACACCACTGTAAATGCACTGAGGATTTAAGAAACTAACAGAAGTACAATTAACTAACTGCTCCTTAATGGAAGGTCACCATAATTACTTCTACACCCCACCAAGTTACAGGTCAACTATCTAAACTCCAGCCTAGATCCATGGATTCATCCACATTTTACAAACCACAACAAGCTGATTTCATGGCCGCTTGCCCCCCGCTAGTTGTTGGGTCTGGTTGATTGATCTTGATTGTTTGAGGCTAAGTAATACCATGAAAAACAGAGATATCTTAATGCTCATGAACATAGGGTTTAACATGGAGATTGCTCCAGTGAAAGAGAAGACAATCACAGAGAAAAGAAAATCCAGCATCATTTGTTAGTATATATGTACCTCTTCCTTGGTGTCAGTTTCTGCAAGTCTTCGCTTGATGTCCCTTGCAATTGAGAAAAAGACATCCTCAACATTTAAGTTTGTCTTTGCACTCTGAAGAAGACTATATTTTGTTATGATACAGAAAATAGCATTAAGGTTTTAGATAACTAAATTGCAAAACCATAGAACTACTTACAGTTTCAAAGAACTTGATACTGTACTCGTCAGCAAGAGCTTGACCCTTGGAAGTAGGCACAGCCTAATGAAACAAAGAGAGAAACCCTTGCTGAAACCAGTGAACATTACATTCATGCAGACAGACATACCCACAGCCAAACACGTAAACTCCCAAACATGTTAAAAGACAACCACATACACAACAGACGGAATCAACAAAGTGCACAACTTTGTGTCCTAATTATTCATCGAACAGGAAAAACTACTCATAGTTCTATTTGCTTCAATCATACATTTGGAGTGAAAAGAACACAAAAGATGAAGCTAGTTCTGAAGCGTATAATGATAGACATAAGTGGTTAGTCTGAAGTTGCATTGCCATCGTGAACTGGAATAATGTAAGTGAAAATTCCAAGCACCTCAAAAATTCAAGACCTACCCTTTTGCTCTCGTCCATGTCTGCCTTGTTTCCTATTAGGATCTTGTTGACATTGTCAGAAGCATGCTGTTCAATGTTGCGAATCCAGTTCCTAATATCTGAAAATATTAAGAAAGTGAGTCCATTGGAACCACAGAAAACTAAATATAAAAGGATCAGTCCACAAGTAGCGGAGAACCCCTGCTTCTGTGGAGATCTTCCACATTAGGAAAAATAGTGACCATCAATTGCCAAAAGCAAAATAAAAAATCCAAATCAAAATTCAAGCCTCAAAGCAGAGAAATTACTGTTAAAAGATGACTCATCAGTAACGTCATACACCAGCAAAATCCCCATGGCTCCACGGTAATAAGCTGACAGAAAAGGAATAATATATGAGCAACATCAGCATTCTACGGAAAATATTGACTTCAGAATTCGGAAAGAAGGAACTCAGAATCTTTAGACAGAAAATAGAAGTGATACAAATTCATATCCAAAAGCTAACACCTCCATGGAACTCCCAAAACTCCAAGGTCAGATATCAAGCTGATGAACCGATGCAACTTGGTTAACAGCATCTACCATGGGGTTTCTTTTTCACACCATCTGATCCTTCCAACAGTTACTCCACTTTGCAGTTTCAAATATACTTATCTGATACTAGATTTTATCTAGTAAGTCAAAAGGCTAGGTGAAGATTCAATGTAGTCTCAAGGCCAGAGGAATACAGGTGATGCACCACCTACAAATGCAAATAAGAAATATGCAATGCATCCTCTACCTACAACCGTAAACAAAACCAAGTTGGAAAACCCAAGCACAGACCTGTTGTGATAGTTCGAAAACGCTCCTGACCCGCTGTATCCCAAATTTGCAATTTGATCCTTTTGCCATCAAGTTCAATGGTTCTTATCTTAAAGTCAATGCTGTTGATTAAAGAAAACAACCTATATCAGAAAGAAAGTTATAAGAATAAGGTTAAACTTCTTTATTTCAAGATTGCATTTGTGCAACCAAGACCGTCAGACTCATGCTTAGCATTTTTCAACTAGTTATGCAACAGATGATATATTTTAAATCTGTTTCTTTAAATAAAAAAAGTAGTTATAACATCTGAAAATCCTTATCCACTTAATACAAACCCAATAGTTGTAATAAAGCTGGTGGTGAAGGACCCATCAGAAAACCGCAAAAGCAGACAACTCTTTCCTACACCTACAAGGCCATGAACATTGAAGTGAATGCCAAGCAATAACTAAAAACTACTTATTGGATAAACTAGTTCACACATAGTGTAAGAACTAAACCAACGAAATCCCAGATCATTCTACACACGAAAAATTTTGCATCTTCCAATGATTGTAGATAATTTTCAATCTTGCAAAACCTATCATGCCATTGCTTTTTCTCTTCGGTGCAATGTAATTAAGGATTAGAAACAGAAATGAATCCAGCATCCAGTTTTCCATTTAGCATTGACAAGTCAATGGACTCTCACTGTTTCATGATCCCGGAACAATCTTCTCTAGTGAGAATGTAACGAACCGCTTCGTCCCAACCAAAACAAGGCGTAACAAAAACAAGACAGTGGTTTGTTTCCAATTAGATGCATTACGTGTTAAAATCTACCTCCATTCCAGTAAATGATGTCAGGTTTAACTTAACAAAAAGAAAACAATTTTTGACTGTCATTCACTAGACAAACCTAAACTCCCTTCTTAGCAACTGAAGAGAAACACTGAAAGACCCACATAAAATAAAAAGGGTAAGGATTAAGTGAATAGCAACAGCTCTTGTACAAAACACTAAGTGAATAGCAACAGCTCTTGTACTAAACACTATCATTAAAACTACATTAATTTTCAGATATGGGCACAAGTCTTAAACAAAGAACAGCCAAGTTCCAAAGTGTTAACATCTGAGATTATCAAAACGCATAAAGGAACAAAAAAGCCATTTGTTTAAGAAATCTCAAAAAATCTCCCAGCATCACTCACAAAACCAAAAACCCAAATGGCAACAATCAATCAAACCTCTAAAAATTGTAAAGAAATGAAGGAAATTAAAGACAGAAATGGATAAAGAAAAGAAACAAACCACTGTCACCAATCAAGAGAAGCTTAATCAAGTAATCATAATCAGCTCGTGCCCTTGCAGGTGGAGCAGCCATCGTGTGCTGTCTATTAAAAAAGCGAAAAAAAGAAATGGATTCAGTCCCAGGAAACAAGAGCATTCAAATCGAAGAAATGAACGCACAGGATCATAATGGAACAGAAAAACAGAATACCGTATTGGGTTAGCAGAGAAAAGAGAGTAGTGTGAAATCCAATGAGCTTAGAGAAAGCTTTGTCACCCTTTACGCACACTCCGCGCATGTCACTTCTTTTGTATCCTGCCAATCCAACGTATCTCCAAATGATTACTTTCAATAATAATTATAATAATTATCTTTTTTAATATAATGGAGGCTTTAAAAGCCAAATAAGGAAATTACAGATCTGCCATATTTAGAGGTCAAAACGACATGATATGGGGGCAACGAGTTCAAAAACGCCTTCTCATCTATCTATCTCTGTAATTAGGGTAATACACTTCATTAGATCGTTCTAAATTACAAAAGGGTGATTCTCGATTGATGTTGGGATTCTGGGATTGAGCAAAAATAGTCCCAGAGATCCTGGCTGCTGAGGCGTCCCTGTCGGAGAAGTGTTGCGAATGGTAGTTGATGGGAGAATTCTGGGGCTGAGAAAAATACGCCCAGAAAATCCGGCCGTTGAGGCGATAGGATACATGGCCGTTTGTTCATCCTTAAGAGCAAGGTAGACTTCTTGAGGTGGACAGTCTAACAGGGTGGTGGAGAAATGGTTGTTCCCGAGGGCTTGATTCGCCATTGAATCAGCGATTGAGTTTGCCTGCCGGTTGCAGTAATTGAAGGAGATTTCCCAGAAACATCTACAATTGTTCAAGATTCTTATTGCTAATGGCCAAATACCGGTGAGTTCATTGGTCGAACCCTCTTGATTTAATTGATTGATTGCTTCTAGGCAATCTGATTCAATATGCACCTTCCTAATTCCAAAATCCCATGTTAGTTGCATGCCGACTTGTATTGCCCACAATTCAGCCTGTGTAACATTGCATCTTCCTAGTTTCTTTTTAAATCCCAGTATCCAGGTTCCATTACTGTCTCTAATCACACCTGCCACTGCTGCTTTGTTTGTTTGCCTGCAAACTGTCGCGTCTACATTCAGCTTGTAGTAGTTTTCAGGCGGGGATGTCCATCGTACAGGGGTAGCTGTAAGTGAGGTTGTGTCTCTTGATGGAGCAGTGGTATCAAGGGGTGAGTTCTGTCTGAAACTCTAGCTTATTTCCCTGACAGCACCTTTTATTTGGTTCAATAGTTGAATGCCTGCTGTTGTTGGACTTCCATGTGTTTCGTCATTTCTAGCTTTCCAGAGCTTCCAACATGTGGTAGAGAACTATCTGTTCCATTGGATGTTTTCCTGCAAAAAGGAAAAGGATAAATTAGTTATAATCCACTTCTTGGTGGAGCATTTTGTCCAGAAACCTTCTGGGAGATTGTATCTAATGCTCCTCCAAGCTTCTTTGCTACGGAAACAGTCTCTAAGAATATGTAGAGATGTTTCAGCTTCACTACAAAGGCGGCATTGCGGGCTATCAATGATTTTGCATTTGTACTTTGTGTAGTTTGTCCATATAGCTTGTTTGTTAACCTTCCATAGGAACATTTTGACTCTTTCCTGTGTCCTTGATTTCCAAAATTTATGTTTTAGTTTATTTACTTGAATAGTTAGAACTTAGAAGTCCCCATAAAAAGAACCTTTTAGATGTAATATAATTAAATAAATATCTTTTTATGTTATATTATATTATTAAGTTAATAAATTTTTACGTCACCTAAAATAATAAAATATGTATATATATAAAAACTTATATTTTAATGGTTAATGATTCAATAAACCTGCATAGATAAACTATTCTTTTTAAATTGTTTAATTATAAAAATTAATACAAAATAGAATTCAATTTTATTTTAATATTTAATTTGATGAAAATTTAGGCAATTTCCCTACTTTGTAGTTTAATATTTTAATACTTTATTGGAAATTACAAAAGAAAATTAATAAATATTGACATATAGAGAAAATGAAAGTGTTTTAACTTTTAATAACCAAGATAAAATTATAGCAATAGAGATGCTCTTTTCTTTTCGGCTCAAATTTGACTCAAAGAATTGAGTAGATTGAATTTTTTAATAAAAAATTTTTAACTGAAAATTTTTTTATGAAGTAGCTTGAGTAGGTATGGCAACGAAAGGGTAGGCTCAACCTTATCCCTGCCATTTCAAGCTCAGGGCAGCCTAACCTGAACTCAATGAATTTTTTTTTAAAAAAAATTTCAAAACAACTTTATTCTGTCATTATCTGACTTCAAATCAGGTCAAATCGAGTCGAATAGGGTAAAGATGGCAATGATTTGGCCCATAGTTCGGTTTCAAATAATTTTGTTTTAATAATTAAAGTACATTTTATTTTTAAATTATTTATTTTAATTGAATAAAATATTTTTATTGATAATTTATTAACAATTATTATATAAGAGATTAAAATAAATTTAATCAGTTAAAAATAATTTATCTTTAAGTTTTATTTAATATGTAATTTTTATTAGTAATAAAAATATATTTATATTGATATTAACAACTAAACATGTTTTTGTTTTTATTGGAAAGAAAAAAAACTAAAAATAGAAAATAAAAACTAAAAACTACAAAAGAAACATAAATAGAACCATACAACCGTTAAATTTTAAATTATGGATTGTCATTTATAGTTGTCAATTATTTTTGTTAATTTTATAATTATTAATTATTAAATAAAACATTTTGTATGTTAATAAAATTTATCATTTATAATAATAATTTAGATAATAGTAAATGTAATTATTATAAAATCATTTTAATAATAACTTATTATTTTATCATAAAATATAAAATCACAAATATAGTAATAAAATAAGCCTTAATTGTAATATTACGAATAACTGCAATTTACAATTTAAAAATTTGTTAATAAGTTAATGAATCATGTCAAAAAATTAATATTTCAATAGGGTTGATGAGTTAATCGAAATTATATTTACAACTTCATAATTATTGATGAATCTTAAATGTGAAAAAAAAATCTTAATATGTAATTTAACAATTATTAATTATTCTATTAATTACTTTTGTCCTTAAGTTTGAAACAAAATAATATTATTAGCGATTCATGAAATTTTGAGATAAAATAAGCAAATTACACCTATTTTAAGAGTTTTGAAGTATGACCATGTATTTATCATTTCAGTAGGTTGATTTCAACATGTTATCAACCGCTACCGCTCCCCCAAACCAAGCCTATAAGAGTTTTGAAGTATGACCGTGTATTTGTTTCTTAATTACTATTTCTTCTAGTTATAAAGTCTCGATCTTAATATTGAGTTTTCTTTAAAGCCTCCGAAAGCGTCAGGGATTTGATTTAGCGCGATCACGAAGCAGATGTGCGGTTATCATAGCCTGCAGAGGTTAGGAAAAATGGATAAAATGAAAGTATAGCTATGCATTATTAACTATACACGCAATAAGCATCGGGGTTTTTGTGTTTGTCTTTGTGATGTGAATTTGAGATGCGAGCAGGCTAGTGCTTTGGAGTTATGATCATCAATAATCTTAATGGGGTCAGAGACGGTGATAAGACCAGAGTTTCCAAAGTCGCAGTTCCATGAGTGTTTGCCCATATATTCGTCATATAAAGGTTCATTGCAACCAAGGCATGATTGATTATAGTGTTGGGAAAGTAGCAAGAACCATTAGGGTTGTATTTTTTCGCAGCCCAGTAAATGATCACATGCGAAGTTGATGTTTGCTGTCTGTTCTGCTTCTGTAGATGAAGATTTTGCAATAAACCAGGTTCTCAAATACTATATACCATATTTCATTTCTAATATATAAAAACATATATGTACTGAATATTTGTGTACCTCTCCATTGGCCAACTTCAGCAGTCCTGCAGAATTTTTACAGAATTTAGTTAAAGATCTTCACAGGAAAGTATTGAGATTTAAGTTCTGAGACGAAAACTAGACAACCCATGACATGGAAATGCATCTACGAATATAGTATGCGACTACTTACGAGTAACAGAAAGGTACATTGATGAAAATAAGTACATTACAAAATTGCATTTTCCAGATGAATTCAAACACAAAAGCAAAAGCACAAAATGAAGGATGGTCGCTAATTTGCCCATCATGATTTGGATTGTATAGAGAATTGAGTGGAGAGATACCTGAAGGATTACGGAAACTGCTTTTGCCAAGCCATAATATGTTCCTTCCAATACTGTTTATACCAGTATTACAAGCAGTAATCACAATTATGTCAGTCTAAATGAAATTGCTGGGCTTTCATTTAAATTGATTGGTTACATTGTATATCTGAATATGTATTTTCAAAAGAAAAGGGGATTATTTGTCTCAAAATGGGTCTTTGTAGATTAAACAAATACTAAAAGTGTGTGTAGGGCTCAAAAGGGTTTAGAACCATTTCCTTTCCTTCTTCTCAAAGCACAACCCAAAAGAGCAAAGAAGGCATTAAAGTTCTTATATTTCTTCATATAACAAGAATCCCGAACTAGCTAGGGTTCTAGGGCCTTCCTCCTCTAGCCAGAAATCATGCAGAAATGTTTCTGAACGCTTTTGTAGCATCAGAGGATTTGATTCACACACCATATCATGATGTGTTAGATAAAGGATGTCGTCAATACCCTAAACAAACTGCAAAAGAGCAAACAAAATTCCAAAAAAAAAAAAAAGTGTTTGTTGATTCCTTTACGTTACATGCCTTGAAGTTCTAATTTTCCAGGAACATTTACCTCTTAATATCACCATTACGTTACGTATCATGGCTGAGTGAAATGAACAGTATCCATTTGAAGGTGGCTGTGCCAAATGGTTTTAGAAATTAACGAGCTCACCAAATATTTGATATTAAATGAATGTCTACATCTCACTTTGCGTTTTTCATAGGCCTCTCATTTATGTATGTAGTCGCTTTCCGAATTTATGAACAAACTTGAACGTCAATTTCAAATTCTACTTGACCGTGCATTTAAAGCTTGATACACCAGGAGTTTGTTCGTGGAACATAAACTAATTGTATACTTAAACATATCAGTTGAAGAGTAGGAACAGAAGTATTCCATAACACAAAGTGGAACTCAATCACACTGAAGATTTACTGTGATTCAATGGACTTGAAAACACACACTCAACATATGGTTTCAATAATTTCCAGTATCACATATACAGCTTATTCAGAATTAGTTCCAAAACCTCTGTAGTATCCTGCAACCATTAGTCGTACTCACAACCAGGATAACCTGAAAGCAAGAAGAAAATGATAAGTTTTTAAAATGAAGTTAATTGTATACATGTTGACAATAGTGGAAACTTTCCTACTTGGATCAGTTAAGACAACGAGACCACTTCCCCCAAAGTCACAATTCCATGTGTTTCTTCCCATCATTTGGTAGTAAAAGTTCATGACAACTGAAGCATGGTTGAGAATGTTATTCGGGCAGTAACAGGCACCACCCTCTTGTATCAGACGGCAGTCCTTCACTTGATCACAGGAAAAGTTGATGTTAGCAGCCAGTTCGGATTCACTTGAGGATGGCTTCGCAACACACCAAGTCTTTTCCTGCATAAAATTTCCACCTCTCATAACTATAGAATTTTAGTTGTGAGTAATGGAACGTAGGTTTTAGCCCATATGCCAACCTGATATCCATAAGCAAATTTCACCGGTCCTGGCAAAAGAAGTAACAAATTGTGACTTGCTGAATCAAAACATTGACTAAAATTTATGGGAGAATTGTTTTAGTTAGAAATCTGGACGCGTGAGATGAGGTAATTCAAGAGGTGAAGCTATGATCAAACAAACCTTACAGCTATCAGATGAAACAGAACTAATTTCAAGCATACTGGGACTACACAGTATAACATTGTTTACACAGGTAAAATTACAGAAGAATAACACAAAATAGTGAGATTTTGGTAATACTGGACGAATTACCGCAGCTGAAAGGTAGAAGCATGACATGAACATAGAGAATGACAAGTATCTTAGTTAGGTTGGCCATGGCTCTGGTTGTGTGTAAACAAGAAAGCTGCCAATGAAGATTTAATGAGGCAAGAAAGGCTCCAGGTATAGCAAAATTGCTTTTGCCAAAGCAACGCGTTGCTTCCAGACAAGTCAGCCACCACCTATGACTAGTTTAAAAATAATGTTCGAGGATGTGTGGAATAATCACATCACAAATATAAATAGCAATCCTTGAATGCATACTTAAGAGGATGCATTTATTGAAAAAAAAAAACAGCAAATTGATTTGGAAGCTAGAGCGATTGAATTTGGAGGAGTTAGCATGATAACGTTAAACCTTTCGATTTCTCTGAATAAGTATTAGATTAACTTCCAAAATTGTATTGAGTACTGAGTTGGAGAATGATAGTCAGGTACGTACAACATTAGTCTGTTTTCAAGTTATTTATGAGTAATTGCTTATTACTAATGAGTTAATAATTAGGATCATAGATAGCCACGGTGAACATGGCTCTCCGATGGTAAATTTGGTTTACACGTCTCCACGGAATCTAATACTGACGCTTAGGCAAAGTGTTGTAACTGTGTAGGTCACAGCGTACAAGTTAATGAGAAAATGCTACTAATAATCACACATTCAGCTGAAAATTTCTAGGCCAAACTAGTCCCTCATTTCAATCCATTTGTAAACATAGAAAGAAACAAAAATTCAACAGCGTAAATTCTCTTTAAAGCCAGTTCAAAAGGCTGACAATGAAATATAGGTATGTCCCAACCGAATATAACTTTATCTAAGCTCCAACCACCTCAGGCTCTCCCTCTGCCATCGGCTCATCAGCAGGCCTCTCCAATTTCGTACCAATATCCTCTGAGTAGTCACCGTGAACCTACTCACAAGCAAATGACAAGATGAGTTTCACAGCCAGAACTACCAAAGAATTAAAGCATAAGAGGGATGCTGCTAAAAGTCTATAAAATTCGCTTGCCCTATTGATAGGTCAACCGGCACAAAGATCATGCATACTCTGACACAAAAGAAAATAGTACAGAATAAAATGAAGCATCTTACCTCCATCAACTTCCCAAGATCGAATTTGGGAGCCTTCAGAATCTTAACCTTTCTAATGTAAACATTCTGTAGAG
>JANZXP010000003.1:32252307-32270979 GCA_027576715.1 Erythroxylum flavicans
CTCAAGCTGTAGTTATCTGTTGTCTTCACATCCACATGGGCCTCAATTAGTGTCTGCCACTTCCTGACCAGAGACCTCAGTTTGTCTGTGGTAAAGTCCATGCCCTACAAGGAAATATTTTTACAAGAATAGAACAGCTTAGACAGTCATAGTCCATCCATCTGCAATGGCAAGAAAAACGCCACCTACCCAGAAATTCGTAAGCACATTCCTCCCTTGTACATCTTCTGCTCTAAGTCGAATCTTCCTGTAGGCATGATCCTCATCCTTTTGAAGATCGGCCAGAGAGACTTCAAAAACCCTATGTTTCAGTCCCTCAGAAGCAATCTGTTAAGATGAAGCAAACATGAGCAGACAATTCCAACACTATTAACAAAACCCTTATGTTCCGGCTAAGTTATAAAAAATGCATCTAGACAACTAAATGCTCTTTCATCCAGGGAATCACTGCATATGCAGCTTATGAATATATCCGAGCACGAGTGAAATTGCACACAATGCAGAAGTCAAACATATCATATCCTTGGAAAAAAAAAGTTAAATCGATATAAATGCCAGCCATTCAACTCAGTTATTGAAATTTGGTCCATTCAACTTTCTATATCTTAATGAAAGCTTGCAACCAGAAAAATATCACAGCTTTGCAAACACAATCATCATAATCATAAATGTAATTAAAAACTACGCAATATATAAACAGAGAGACAGACCTTGGTTCCCTGGGTTCTGCTAACGAGTGTTTTGCCAACACTTCTGACAGAGAAAACAGAAGGCGCCTTGATGTCATACCAATCCTTCTTAGCAAAAGGGTCGGCTCTGTTTCATTTGTTCATCATCAAAAATCACAACCACAAACATCCATAAACTCATTGTACAGTCACTAGACCAACAAATCAAACCCAAACATAGATTCCAACAAGCAAAACTTGTTCAAAAATATTGCCCAAATCGTATCTAATCGTCAAGATCCTCATTTCACTATGAGTGACACAACAAATTAACAGAAATAAAAAAAGGGTCAGCGAGAAAACTCACGCCTTCTTTTTGCCACCCTTCTTGCCCTTGGAAATCCTCTTGTTCTTCCTACAAAACAACACAGAAAACACGTCAATGACCGATCTTTTCGAGAAAATATTCATAAATAAGTAGAGCTAAGGAAACATTGAACATACCCTACGGCCATCTTTGTTTTACCGTTCAAGCGTTAGTAGGCAATAAGCAATAAAGAGAGCTCAAAACCCTAATAGGTTTTTGGTTCTCTTATGCAGGGATGACAAATAGCCCGGACCCGGTTCGGTCCAGTTTGAAATCAACAGATCAAGCTCAGGTTGATCAATTTCGAGCCTAATTTTTAAAAAAATCGGGTCTCAGAGTCGGAGCTACTCAAACTAGACCCTGTAGATTGTATCATAATTAAATAAATCTCTTTATGTTATATTATATTATTAAATTATTAATATTTACGTCAACTAAAAATAATAAAATATGTATATATATATGCATAAACTTATAATTCAATAGTTAATAATTCAAAAAAGACATAAACTTGTATATAAAAACTACTCCTTTAAAATTGTTTAGTTATAAAAATTTAATATAAAATAGAAATCAATCTTATTTTAATATTTAATTTGATAGAAATTTAAGCAATTTCCTTAATAATTTAATACTTTATTGAAAATTATTAAGGCTTGGTTTTGAAAAACGGTGGCGGTTAATAACCTGCTGAAATGAATAGTACTTATATGTTTGAGATTATTGCTTTGATAACTGCTGAAACATGAAAATAAGTGTTTGGTAAGTGCGGTTGCGAATGCTGAAAAGAGATAAAATGATTAAAAAAATCATTAATTTAATAAACTATTAATTGTTATATAAATAATTAAAAATATATTATTTGTCTTATAAATTTAAAATTATAAATAATAAAATATTAAATTAAAATAAAGAAAATAAAAATTGGAAATACAAAAAAGACAATACGTTGAACTTGCTTTCTATTAGTTAAGAGTATAATGAAAAATAATAATTATCAAAAGGTTATTAATAGAAAGTAGAATTTCTACCGCAAAAATACTTTCTTACCGTAATCTTCGTTCTACTTATCAATTTCTTTAGTAGCACCACACTTTTCTTCAACCTCTAATTGTTTGTCTGCATTTAAAAACTGTAGTGAATAAATACTTATCCTCGTTATACCACGTATCGAAACGCAACCTAAATATTGGCGTAGAAAGAAGATGAAAGTGTTTTAACTTTTAACAACTAAGCTACAATTACAACAATAGAGAAAATCGTTTTATTAAAATAATACTATTTTAATATTTAATTGAACATTTTTGATGAAGCAGCTTTAGCCTTTAGTGGTTGACAATGTACCATTTTGGCTTAATTCCTTTCACGAAGCAACGCCAACCCATTACGTAGTATTTATTACTTAAACACGAGATTTCTGCACCTTATTTTGATTGTTCTTCTATCTTCTTCCTAAGGATCATAATTCCCTGACCGTCTTGTCCAAGAATATGCATATAAAGCCAAATGGAAGTAATTGCATAACTTGTGATTGTTATGTAGTATTACACAGGTTCATATTACATAATATTTTTATAAAATATTTTTATTTTAAAAAAATTTTATACATTAATTTATTTTAAGAAATTATATATATATAATTAAAAAAATTTATGAACTAGGTTCAAACTTTAAATTTTATAATGAATCAAGTTTGAGTTGAAAAATGTCTCATCTCATGGGTCAAGTTGAGTATGAACTCAAAATTTTGTAAATAGTAAAACTCAGCACTGCATATGATTCAAGAATCAATCATGGGAATGCAATCTAAGTATCAAATAAAAACTTCAACTGCTTTGAAGATAAATGTAAGGTTCTAACTATATGTCTTCATTCATTAGAGCCATTCTAAACAAAAAGAAGAAGGAAGAACTAATTCTGTAGTAAACCAAGTCCCAAGATACAAACACACACTCATAATAATCAAAATAACTCTTCCTCAAGTCCAAAAAAACCAGCCTAGTAAAAGAAACCAAGCACCTTTCCACCAACATTCTTTCTTCTTGCTTCCTCGTGATCCATAATGCCGGCCGAAGTTGTCAGCACAATGTATCCAAACTGCAAATTTCAGACCATAAAGGGTCACTGACATAACATAAAACCATATACCTCATAGCCTATGGTGGGGAGAAAGATCGGAAAGGAATTTTCAATTAGGTAAGTTGGTCAATGTTATAACGTAAAACTAAATACCTCATTAGCCTATGGTGGGAAGAAACATCGGAAAAGAATTTTCGAATAGGTAAGTTCATGGAAATAAACTTTATCTGATAATTTACAAATTTCAAGAGAGATTTAAAGAAGAAAGCAATGAGCCAAATTAGTTCCGTCCAAGCAAGGAACATTTTCAATAAACATAGTGGTATTAGTAGGATATAAAGAAATTTGTAGTTCTAATCTAACCTGTCTTGAGGGAAGTAACCTTGCAGTCCAACCTTCGATGTCCTTAACACCGACATCAAAACGAGGACTAATAACACCACATTTGTTCAATCTTCCATTCAATTCAACAACAATTTTACCAGCCCTGTGGTCATCTACATACTCAAACTCACCAATATAACCTGCAATGAATGGTCAAAGAATTAGACCTCAGAAATCAGCACAATTCACAAATTATTAGATACCATGAAGCAAACACACAATTAAGAACAAAGAGAATAGATTAAGTATACCATGCTTCTGCATCACAAGCAGAAACTTGATGATCACTTTTGAGGAAGGCCTGATCATGACTTGACGCTTCCCACGCTTCTCTGCATTGTACATGCTCTTGAGGGCATCATTCAAAACACTAACTCTCACCATTCTTGCTGCTACAGATACGAATACTTAAAAAGTCAATGACCATAAAGATCTCATTGAAAACATTTGAAAGGAACTCCACATTACAAACTCAACACCCAACAAAGCCCATAAACAGTTTTAACCTACAAAAAGATTTCATTGTCCAAGAATACACATCAAACTCCGTACAGGAAAACACACTAGTTCCAAGAGTGCAGTTTTACCAAAAAAAACTCGTTCAGGTAAACAAACAACGATGTACTCCAAGTGCTAGCGCGTTATAAAGCAATTAAAAACTAAATACAGGCAACATAGAACGCCCAATATACATGAAGAATCAAGACTTAAAACAAAATACGATATCTAAACAACAACAAAGTGATATCTGGATCTACGAAAAAAGAACGTAAAACAAGAGATTACAAGAACGGATGCGAGGATTAAAAGCGACCCACGAAAAGAAAACGCTCGAACAAAACAAAGCTTAGATCAGCTAAAGCGACAACAGTACTTACAATACGCAAATCGGTTAGAGACCAGAAGAGGCCGAGAGCTAGGTTTTCGAGGAAGGCTAACAAGTAAAACCCTAGCTTATATATACGTTTTAGGTTGGTTAAGTTTACTAAATTGGGCCTCGGGCTTCTTTTATGAATTTGAGCCTAATTATTTTGTTGGGCCTTTTATTTCAAAATTTCTGCTTTCTCACTCAATGGGCCTTTAAATATTATTCAGCCTATTTAATTTTTTTTTCATATTAAATAATGATGTTATAACTTGTTATTTACTTCTTCGCTGTGAGTGATTATGAGTATGGATGGTAATAATGACCCGATTCGACCCGACCGGATATGCCATTTATTTTTTAAAATAAAAAAATTTTTAAACGATATCGTTTCGGACAAAACGACGTCATTTCAAAAAGATAGGCAAGTCAATTATGGTCTGTCCGGCCTCACCCATTGATATGCTTAATTATAAGCTGAAAAGGCCTTTACAACATGCACAATTCTTTTTAGTACCTGTAATTGGATAACTTTCTACATTGATGGTATAAAAATTAAAAAACATGTATTTTTCTTATCACCACACAACTTTCTCTAATAAAAGCTCATGCTTGAACTTAGTATTCAAACTCTCTGAGTTTAATTTCAAATAATTAAAAAAACCAATTATGACATTCAAACTTGATCTTGTTATAAATCAATTTAGACCAACTAATTATAAAAAATCTATCAAACCCATCAAGATTCTGTTTGTGATGCAAAGAACTCATAATCATAATTCTACATTTTCAATTTATATTATGTTTTTTATTAACTTCAAAATCCTATGATAGTGTCATTATTAAGAAATATGTCATTCAGAATTTACATAGTAGACTACTGGTAAAGACTTGATATATATCTCAGCTTTTACAATATCAAACTAACAGATGAATCAAACTCAGAACTTTTAACAAGCAAAGTTCCTCGTTAGTTACATGACCTGTCCCAAAATCTCGTTCACATGCAGGAGACAGCAAAATACAAAGTTTGGCTAATACACATGGAATGGTGGAAGCTGCCCCTTACTGAGAAAAGAGAGAACATATTCAGCAGTATCAATAAGGTCATTGATGTTGTGAAGCGATCTCTCCTCGGCAGCCATTATGAAGATATAATTATGAATTTGAAAAAGCCTTTACAAGTTGCACAATTCTTTTTAGTACATATAATTGGCCGGTCTATTGACATGCCTAATTGTAAGCCTGAAAAAACCTTTACAAGTGACACAGTTGGATAACTTTTTACATTTACGGTATAAAAAATAAAAAACATGTATTTTTATCACCACACAATTTTTTCTAATAAAAGCTCATGCTTGAACTTAGTATTCAAACTCTCTGAGTTCAATTTCAAATAGTTAAAAAAACAATTATGACATTCAAACTTGATCTTGTTAAAAATCAAATTAGACCAACTAATTATAAAAAATCGGGTTAAACCCATCAAGTTTCTGTTTGTGATGCAAAGAACTCATAATCATAATTCTACATTTTTTATTTATATTGCGTCTTTTATTAACTTCAAAGTCCTAGGATACTGTCATTATTAAGAAATATGTCGTTCAGAATTTACAAAGTAGACTACTGGTAAAGAATTTAATATATATTCTCAGCTTTTACAATATCAAACTACCAGATGAATCAAACTCAGAACTTTTAACAAGCAAAGTTCCTCGTTAGTTACATGACTTGTCCCAAGATCTGGTTAACACGCAGGAGACAGCAAAATACAAAATTTGACTAATACACATGGAATGGTGGAAGCTACCCGTTTATGAGAAAAGAGCTTTGCCTCTCGTAAGGGGATCTATCTAGCTTGAGTGGGGATTAGTCTGAATGTGGATAGCTTAAAGATGTCTTTCCATAATTGAGATCCGCCTAAAACATCTCGCGGGCAACCAAAAAAAAAAGGTCATTAATGTTGTGAAGCGATCTTTCCTCGACAGCCATTATGAAGATGCCACGAACTTCAGCTTTCCTAGCCTTTCTTACTGCATAATTAACAGGCAAATTCGGGGAGTTGAGGCCTCGGAGTAATTGGCGATATAGTGACAAAACTTTCCCTCTATTCCGTGCCAAATCTTCTGTTGTTGTCCATATTAGTCCTATAAAGCCCCAAAAGATACCCTAGTTGAAACAATACATGTTCATGAAAGTACATGTGAGATAGGAGTTAAAATTGTGCTATGATATGAATGTGAAAGGTATGTGACTTGAATTTTGGTATTGATGGGCTATAGTTAGTAAATTGGGGGTATAGTTAGTAAATTAGAATTAATTGATACCATTAGAGAATTGAAGTATTTAAATATATATTTGGACTAAGCAAATTATCAAGTGACAAGTTAAGTTAGTGCATGGAAATTAGAATGACTAAGCCTATGAATTAGTGACATTTGGCATAGCTAATGCATTGATATTTGGCGTCATTGATTGTATGACAAGTGGACCAATCGTGGAATGAAAGATAGACTAATTACTTAATGAAACATGGCAACATTCATTAAGTAACAAATGGCCTATTAGAAGCTTATGAGTTATTGACAGTTAACATAGTTAAATGAGTGACAAATGCACTAGTAATTAATGAACAAATGGATCAATTATTATGTGATAAGTGAACCAACCTTGAAATGACATATGGATTGATTTATAGGTGACTAATGGCAACATCTTAAGGTGACAAAGGGCAGCATAATCAAGAGTTACATGGCATGACATGTTAATTGACACATGCTTAAATATGTTGGAGACACCGTGACAAATTTTCTACTGGAATGTTCTTTACTTCTTTCACTTTGCTCCTCTCCGTTGAAACTCTCATTCCCTTCCAACTTCTGGAATTTTGCTAGAGTTTGGATCATTTTTACTTGGAATCTTGGTAAGATACTACGTCAAAAAAGCTGCCTTAAATTATCTTCTATGTTGCTATCTTTTTGGTGTTAAGAGCATCCTACTTACACCTTAATCTTATATGTATGCTAATTGCTTGGAAGGGCTGATTTAGATGATTCTTTGAAATTGTTTTTTTTTTTGAAGTTTAAAGAGCTAAGGGAGTACTAAACTTAGTGTCATGATAAAACATGTCTTGTTTGATGTTTGAAGTGGATATAATGTATACCGAATTAATGAAGAATTTTGGTTAGGAACTTAATAGATGCTGGGATGCTCATTAGAAGGTGTCGTTCCACTAAACAGCCATCGGTTTTTCAGCCATATCTTGACCTGTAGACATCAAAATGGGATGATTTTAAATTCAGATTAAACTAGATACATTTAGATTAAACTAGATACATTTATCTACAACTTTCATGAAAAAGTCGAAATTGAATTCTGTCACTAAGAGTTTTGAAATTTAGCTTAAATTTTATTTCTAGCTTTGATTGCAGTACTGTCCTTGACGAAAATTTATATCCTATTTTTTAATGATTAAACTGTATTAATGTAAGCTGAATTAGATAAAATTGTCTTCATAAAAATTGTAACATATCTTTTTAACTTTCTAATAGTATAAAATTTATAATTTTTAGATATCATAATTGAGAGATACGATTTTACAAATTTAAGTGCACATTAAAAGTGCGTGATCAAGCATGACAACTGATGTTGAGGATTTATTGAAAAAGCAAGAAGAAAAGGCCTAAGCTCATCACTGAAGCTCTGATGGTCGACAAGGCATGCAGTCCCTTACAAAAATTTTAGTTTTAAGTACATACACCATAAAATATACATAAATAATAAAAAAATTTCTAAGCCTATTTCCTTAAACTCTATTAAATTTGAATTTATTACTATCTTTTGAGTTAATTCAATTTGATTAATATTTTTAATTAAAAGAGAATTTTACCTAAGGGTTAATGCTATTATTTAAATATTTTTATTTAATCGTCATGTCATCTCTTATGCGCTATTCAATGTGTTTCCACTTTCCACGCACTACGAATACTTATCAAGTACATGCCTCCTCCACACATCTAAATACGGCAATAATAATTAATAAAACTCAACTTCTTTTTAACTTCAAAACGCTTTTAGGTGTCGATCCAGGTAACATCACCAAGGAGTTAAATCAACTTCAAAACGCTTCCCGCGTTTGTCTGCAATGTACATGCTCTTCGGAGCATCATCCAAGACACTAATTCTCAAACTACATTGCAAACATTTGAAAGGAACTCTACGTATCCAACAAAACTTATAAACAGTTCTAACCTACCAAACCATTTCAAGGTCCAACAATAACCATCAAACTTTAAACATGAAAGTACAGACTAATTTCAAGTGTACAGTTTCACCAAACAGAGCTCGTTCAGGTACACAAAGAACGACTTAACTTTAAGAGTTAGCGCGTTAAAAAGCAATTAGCAACTAAATACAAGTCATACAAAAAATCCAATACACATGAAGAATCAACACTTAAAAAGCTAAATACGATATTTACACAATAACAAAGTGACATCGGCATACAAAACAAGTATGCAAAACAAGTAATTACCAGAAAAAATGTGAGACTTAAGAGCAACACATGAAAGGAAAACACGAGCAGCACAAAACAAAAATCTTAGATCAGCTCAAGCGACAACAGTACTTACAATATGCAAAGCAGTTGTAGACCAAGTACAGAGAGCTTTCGAAGAAGGCTAACAAGTGAACCAGCTTATATATACAGTTTTAGGGTGGTACATGTTTACTAAATTGTCCCTCACTTGAGATTCTAATTTGAGCCTTAATAACTGTAGGTCGATATAACTTTTGTTAGTAGAAGTTTTTTATCAGAAGTACTTTTTTAAAAGTTGGTTGAGTGAATAACTGTTATTTAAAAAAGAGTTTTTTAAAAAGAATTTTGTACAATAGACTATTTTATAACATAAAAATAAAAAATATATTTAATTTTAATTATATTTTATTTTGTAATAACAATTATTTATACATATAAATATTGTTTAAAATATATTAAATAATATATAAAGCACTATATATTAATTATTATATAATTTTAAACTATATAAAACATAAATAAAAATATATTTAACTAAATTTTTGTATGGATTATAACATAAATAGAACTAATATAAAAATAAATATTAAAACATATAAAAAAGTTAAATAATATTATATAAATCTCAAAATAAACGTGAAGATGTGCTTGTAGGTATCATGAGAATTGTGTGTAAAACATAAGGGTAAAAGGGACTAAAAAATAGGCTCATTAATTGTTCTGAAAAATCTATCTGAAAAAGTGTTTTTTTTAGAAGCTCCAAATTTGAACTTCTTAAAAAACTATATTTTAGCTGCCAAAAAAGCTATATATATTTAAAAAGTGCTTTTTTATTTTACAACAAAACACTTATTTTTCTTAAGAAAACTTTTACAGTAAAAAAATGTTCATTCATCTTCCAAAAGTTTAACCAAACAGGCACTTAGGCTTTTTTTTTGTAAAGTTGGGCCTTACTTTTTAATTGGGCTTTTTAATAAATTCAACTTTCCCACTAAATAGGCCTTCAAAAGTTATTCAGCCCATTTTGTAAATTTTTGTAATTAATTAATCATGTCGTAACTTTTTTTTTTCTAGAACCTCAAAAAGCTTCGATCAAGTTTTACGATTCTGTTTTGATAACATATTAAGTGAATAACTTCTCTGCATTAAAACAACAATATCAATAATAACAAACTCATTAAAATTTTCTTTAATATGTGGGATTTGCAAATATCCTATAATACATAGTCTTATCTTTAACTAATAGAAATTTTTTTTTTAAATTGCTCAAATAAATAATAATAATAATAATAATAATAATAATAATAATAATAATAATAATAATAATAATAATAATAATAATAATAATAATGATGATGATGATAAAAATAGTAATAATAATAAAAAGAAGAAGAAGAAAAAATAGGAAAATATTAATAATAAATAAAGAATGCATTTATGATATAAAAAAACATTTTTTATTGTCACAGTTTATGGTTGAATTTGAATTTTTAAAGTGTATGAATTCAAATTAGATAAACCAATTATAATACTCAAACTCGATGAAATTAAAATTAAAATTAGACAAATTTTATGTACTAAGAATTTAACCCTTAAATTTTATGTCAAGTTTAGTTCTTGCATTTGCTAACATACAACTTTCTTATAAGCTACTTCAATTCTTAAAACATATCAATTGAATAACTTTCTAAGCATAGGCATCATTGAAAAAAAAAGTTGAATTCATTTAAAATTATTCAAATATTTGAACAAGTTCAAGCTTGAATTCAGAACCTTGAGGTTTTCCTCATCAATGGAGGTTGAACCAATTTGAGGAATAAACAATACAGTTGAAATTAACACTTGGATGATCTTCAGATCTTGAGCAAGTACACAGTAATTGTAGTTCTTGTCAGAAAAGATTGTGGATATAACAAACTGATGGAAAAAGTTTTCCCAAGGTGACAAACAGAGCACCTAGTTTTATTCTGTGGATAGTGAAAAAAGTAAGGCACCATATTTTCAGGCAAAAACCTGAAGGTGCAACTCAAAAACTTTTACAACACCAACCTGCCTTTGGCTAAACGAAGCAACAGGGGCAAGCACAGAATTAAAGAAAAAAAGAGTTTTGTTATATCCTGGAAAGAAGATTTACTGTAAATGTGATACTTTTTTTCCTTAAAAAAAAGGCTTCATAGAGGATACGTTATCGGTTCGGGTTGCATGGACTTCTGCAAAAGCTCTGTCTGTTCCTTTACATGAACTTGGTAGAAACCAGTGGCAGTTGCAGCAGATGGAGCGCGTCCGACATACTTGATGTCCTCCATTGTTCCTCTATCCAGAGCTTTCATGGTAGTGCAAAGCCGGGGAGCGATATAATTGTATGCGCCCATGTTCATTGGCTCTTCCTGGCACCAAACTATCTCAGCATCTGGAAAACAAAAGATAAGTTGTGTCAAGCACATTACTTGTACTGACAAAAAAGAGGTCAACAACCCCAAATGGAAGAGACATTCTTTCCAAGTGGAAAAGATGTAATTTCTCAAGGAAAAAAACAGCTCAGTCAACCACAATCCACAGCTACTTGAAAGTTTCATCTATTAAATCTTATTCTTTTCTTTCTGTAAATTTCACAGCTAATTTTCTTGAAAGTAAAAAGTTCCCATCACTTCGTTCAATGTTGTGCTCTCTAAGAAATCATTAACACCATAGAGCCATGAAGGACAAGTGACTAACAATCGAACAAATCTAATCAATACAAAGGATTATGCATCAAGTAAAAATACATACTAGGATATCTCTTCAGTTCACGCTGGACAAGATCATATGGGAAGGGACACAGCTGTTCCACCCTACAAATTGCAACATCATTAGCCCCCACCTTACGGCGCTCTTCATCAAGTTCATAGTAGAGCTGCAAGCAATGATTTGTATGTTAAATAACAATCCCCTCTTGCTATACAATATGCATTTATTTTGAAACGCTGAAACAAAAACAAACAAAAAGTAGCATACCTTCCCAGAGCAAAGAACTAAACGTCTAATACCCTCCTCAAGATTAGAGTGGTCATTCTTATCCTTTATGAGACGCTTAAATCTTGTTCCCTGTTTGTCGAACCCAGGATGGCCTTGTACATCATCAAACTCGGACAAATTTGATTTACATTCAGGATGGCGAAGTAGGTTCTTGGGAGACATCACAATTAGAGGTTTACGGAAGTCCCTGTGTATCTGGGTCATGAAACTAATAACATGAGAGAGATTTTATTGCAAGTTGAACTGCAATTCACAGTAGAACTAGTAATAGTTACCTGCCGCCGCAACACATGGAAATAATTGGCAGGAGTTGTAACATTCACCACTTGCCAATTGCATTCCTGAATTTGCTTCCTCAGAGTTGGTTCCATCTCAGGAATGACATAAGGATTGTCATCACTCATCTGCAATTCGTTGATTATGCATGTTAGTTAACCTTACTGAACTAACTGAATAATAAGTATTGGGCTGTTGAAACACTTATTTAATCAACTATAAATACTAATCAGACCAAACAGTGGCCTCAGAACTCGAGATAATCCAATCTTCAGTTCTTTTCCAGATAAAACAATCACTGCTCTTAAAAAGATAAAAGTGGTAAGATATTTAAAGCTAAGGTGGAAAAATATGAAGCAAATATTTCAATGAGAATCACCTGAAGGAAGCGTTCTAAACGTGCACTTGAATGTTCAGGGCCTTGACCATCATAACCATGAGGAAGAAGCACAACAAGCCCAGTCTGACGTAACCACTTTGATTCACCACTGCTCAGAAATTGATCAAATATGACTTGAGCTCCATTGGCAAAGTCACCAAACTGAGCTTCCCATAGTATCAATTGATTAGGATTTTCCATCGAGTAACCCAATTCAAATCCAAGGACACCAAATTCTGAGAGGGAGCTGCATGAGAGAATGTACTTTTGTCATTAGGGCAAGAAAATCCACCATAAAGCATCAAACTAAATGAGAGATATTCGGCGTATTAGTCTTCTATGTTCTCAAGCATTACTCTGTTTTATGGACAAGCAAGACTGCTAATGAAGACGCACATGCAAACTTCACCGAGTTATAGAGTCTAAGCATGAAAAAGGGTACTACAAACCTGTTGCTAACAGTAAACATCTCCTCATTTTGATTCATAATAACATTGTCAAGAGGGCAATACTTCTCCCCCGTTTGTTGGTCATGAAGGACTGAATGTCGATGACTAAAAGTACCTCTTTCAACATCCTGACCACTCAATCGAACATGGTTACCTTCTACCAGCAATGTAGCGAATGCAAGAGCTTCACCAAGTGCCCAGTCAATTCCTTCCCCTGTTTCAATCATTTGAGCACGCTGTTCATAAACCTTCTTCACAACCCTATGAGGTTTAAAGTTTTCTGGAAGATTTGTGATAGCTTTGCCCACGTTCTTCAAAATGTCAGGCTTCACCCTGAATAACAGCAAACCAATTTAAGAATAAATCACAAACAAGGGATTTAATGACAGCTAACTCAAAAGAAAGACGCAATTCAGTGTACCCAGTGTTTCGGACACGGGAAAGCTGTTCTGGTGACTTAAACCCAGACCAATGGGATGAAAGCCAATCTCTTCTTTTTGGAACATAATCTTTGCTAGCCAAAAATTCTTCATTGAGGATTGAATTGACTTTCTCCTGTATCTTATTAATATCTTCTTGTGTCACCTGTCCAGATTCCAGAAGTTTGTTTCGGTAAAATTCAAGAGCCGAAGGATGGTTCCGGATGATCTGGTAACTCAATCGTGTTAGAAATCAATAATGTTTTGACTTATCTCAAGAAAGCAATTTAAAGGCTACTTAAAGAAATCAAAATACACATTTATATCAACAACAACAATAACAAAAAACACACGAAAGAACTAAAAATTTGAAAAATATATTTGAATTATATTTTAACAGCACCACAGATTAGATAATAATGACAAATTATTTTGAAATAGAAATGAAATACAAAAAATCTAGTATAAAAATAGGAAAATGAAGCTAACCTGATACATTTTGGGCTGTGTGAAAGATGGCTCATCAATCTCATTATGCCCGAAACGACGATAACATACCAAGTCAATTACAACATCTGAGTGAAAAGTTTGGCGCCAATCAGCTGCAAGCTCACAGACATGCACAACAGCCTCCACATCATCACCATTTACATGAAATATTGGGGCACTCAACGCTTTTGCAACATCAGTGCAGTACTGTGAAGATCTGCCAGCCCTTGGGTCTGTTGTGAAAGCAACTTGGTTGTTCACCACAATGTGTATTGTTCCACCAGTAGTGTAGTTTGGAAGGGCGCTAAGATGTAAAGTTTCATAGACAACACCTTGCCCAGCAAAGCTACCATCACCATGAATCAAGATTCCCATATTCTTTGTCCTATCGTTATCATTTGAGTAGTATTGCTTCGCTCTAGTTTTCCCAACAACAACAGGATCAACAGCTTCCAAGTGACTAGGATTTGCAACCAAAGACAAATGTATTCTCTTTCCACCCCTGGTTGGACGATCATAAGAAGTGCCCAAGTGATATTTGACATCACCAGTTCCAGTGTACAGCCCGACTTCATCTACAGGTTTTGTTCCTCCACTGAACTCACTAAAAATTTGACGAAGTGGCTTCCGAACAACATTTCCTAGGACATTCAGTCTTCCTCTATGAGGCATTCCAATAACTATACTTTCAACCCCAAGATCAGCTGACCTATCAAACATCTCCTTCATGCCAGGAATCAAAGTTTCCCCACCTTCAAGGCCAAATCTTTTTGCTGCTGTCCACTTTGTGGCCAAGA
The DNA here is from genome assembly GCA_027576715.1 of Erythroxylum flavicans. Taxonomy (NCBI): domain Eukaryota; kingdom Viridiplantae; phylum Streptophyta; class Magnoliopsida; order Malpighiales; family Erythroxylaceae; genus Erythroxylum; species Erythroxylum flavicans. Next base: position 32,267,032 of record JANZXP010000003.1, read on the forward strand.
AGTTCTCAAACTGTGTACTCCATATCAACCTGTCAAGAATAACCTCCCGTCGCTGGCGATTATATTGAGTAGGAGTTGGGGTTTCAATCTTGTCCCTCAACCAATTACATTTATCCCGATCTGGAATGTGCATGAATTCATAGCCAATGGTCCCGCAATAAGCCTGCTCAAGCCGGGTCAATATGGATCTAAGTGTCTGAACTGGACGATTCTCAGACAAAAACCCAGACATCCTCCACACTCCTATGAAGAATTCTCTATCAAGATCAGCTTCAGTGAAACCATAAAGAGCTGGGTTCAAGTCTTCAGGGACTTGCCTCTCTTCCAATCCCAGCGGATCCAATTTGGCTTTCATGTGACCATTGACCTGGTAGGCCCTCACAAGCAACAATAAGCGCATGCTTTCCTGAATTGTTTGGCCTGAAATTCCAGGCGATGTGGCAGCCTGGCCAACAAAGTTTCTAAAGAAATTATCCCATGACTCATCTACACTACTTGGGTCAGCTTCCCAAGCCCTTTGAAGCTCCTCTAGGTAGACACTACTAGTTCCATCCAAGAAGCTATCGGTAAGCTTGGACAGGGGCACAGGACGAGGAACAGGTGCACTTTGTGCCTTTGACTTGAAAACTGTGGTATGAAAATATCTATTCTGTGCAGGGATGGTGCGGGCTCTTGTTGTATATGATCCAGACTGTGATAAGGACCTCTTAATGGCAATCCTTGCCACACTAGAACCAGCTCTAAACCACGTCATCACTATAAGTCTAATTTATCTTTATCAAACACTGTTACTTATACCTCAATCATAGAATAGGCCTCCAATGCCTGTCAATAAATATGGAGAGAAATGAGAAATCCCACAAGAATGCATGATTACTTCACAACCAAAAGTGAAAAATAGACAAGAAATGAAGATACAACCGAACACATCCAATCATAATGCCTTAACAATCCTAACCAGAGATGATTCTTCTAACTGAACTCCACAACTCACATCCACACCCAAAAAAGGAAAAGAAATGATGATTAAGTACAAGAACCGATGATAAGACCTAGCATAACAACAGTTAAGAGTATTTGTTTAACACCAAGATTTGCTTTCCCTTTTCTCCGCCAGCCTTTAATAAAACCAAGTGGTATACACAGTCGAACCATGAATTCATCCAAACACAAAATACCCACTACGAGAAACACAAAAATCAGAAACCGCACATCCTTAATTCCCAGTCTCCGGACATCCATGTCTGTTCTGAACGCATAAAATTATTACAAGCAGAAGACATGAACCATTATTCAACTCATATCTGCGACACCATAAGTTCAAGGAAGGCAAAACACTAGATATATCGCATAAATTAATTTTAAAAAATCGAGGGCAACACTAGAAACATAAAGAAACATAAAAAAAATGTGCGTTTTAAGCTCATTTCCGTACATATTTATCAGCTACAGCGGTGTATTTGAAGCTGAGAGAGCTTAGGATCGAAACATGCTTACCCAGAGAAAGAAACTTCAGAACAAGAGGAGATTGTAACAACCCTAAACCTACCGAGTCACAGATTTGATGCGTTTAATGTTGACGCGTTCTGCCATATTCTGGTTTCTCGAAGATTATTAAGAACTTGCTTTTCCTTTCTTCTTTGGTAGTTTTTTGACTTTGACAAAAAAAAGGATATTGGGCCTTTCAGGCTAGGCCCAGATTATATAATGTGGACCAAGTGAGGAGATAATATTCTAATTTTGATTTAAATTTTTGATAAAAATTACGGAGAAATATGTTTATAAATAAATAATTTTTATGAAATTTAAGAAGAAATATGCTTATAAATAATTAATTTCGCTGAATTTAAGGGAAAATATGCTTGTAAATTTTAATTTTTTTAAATTTAAAATTTAATATGTTCATTCATAATTAAAAAATTCAAATTATATGTATTCTTATAATAGAAAGTTGAAAGAATGAGAAATATAATAGAATGGTTATAATAAATAATTATTGAATTTATAATCTGAGAGTTTTAGTTTAATTTTCTATGGTTTTTATGCCCTTCTTTTATGTAACAATTATATTTCTATTCATTTTTAAGACTTTTAAAAATAATATCAAACCTAATATGCATAGTTGTTAATGTACATATTTTATTATTTTGTTATATATTGTTTATAGATGTACTGTTAGAGTAATTACATCAATTTTTTTAAAATTAAAAGTGTAAAATAACAACTTTTTTTAATGGAATCTGAATTTGGATTCTCCAAACTCAACTTGTCCAAAATCTAACTTTTTTTAACAAAATGACGTCGTTTTATTAAAAATAATTGAACTTTGGGATAGTATAGGCCTAACTCATGTATCGGCTCATTGAGAATACCTAAATTTAGCCCATATGTTAGCCCATTATCATCCATAATTTAAAGACAATAAAAATATGAAATTTAAGGAAATAAATTTAATCTAATCAAGTTTCAATTAAATTTAAAAAATAATTATATTTAAATATTAATTTAAGTTTAACATAAAATATTTATACATATCGGGTTTGTATACCAACAAATCTTAAAAATTAGGTCTTACAAATGTATTAGCCTTTTCTGTATGATTGATTTTTAAAGAAATTGGGACTTAATGTCCTTAAAATTTGCCTAAAAAATACTAATTTACATTGGTTTTTCTTTACGAATAAGGTGGGGATCGTTCAATTCCAATTTTAACACGAACTTCTAGTCCGTTTTAAGGCATTTCCACTTTTAGATTCGGCATGGCCTCTCTTTAAATGAATCATTTCTATTAATATGATAATAATGTCTCTTCCATAATATACACTTAAAAAACTTTTCATAGAGTATTAAAAATTTATAAGTAAATTTGACCTATATCTAAAAAAGAATAAATCTTATAATTTATTATTTTAAAGTTTTGAATTAATATATTTCCTAAATCACCTAAAACTTATTTGGTCTAACTTCAGCGTGAACCTCTCTAAAACTCTTCAATCTTCATCATCGTCACATCTAGTCTGAGTCCCGCATCAAAGCAGAATTTGGAGAGATCTGATAATATACAGCCTTGTTCTTATAGAGTAGAGAGATTGTTTCCAATAAACTCACATGCAAGTGTGACAATGAAAAAATGATGCAGGTTATAAAAATAAATATGAAAATTGATATGCTAAAAGAGTAGGTAAATAAAATTAAATAAGTAAATAAATATAAATAAAATAGAACTAAAGAAGATACCTAATATGGTGCCCATATCTACTAATAAATAATAGTAATAATTAAAAAATTACAAATCGTCGTTAGTTGATATAAGTTTAGAAGAAAAAGTTATTAAAAAATAAGACAAATATACTTAGATAAGCTAAAAGTTCTGTTCATATCTGCTATGTTGCAAACATCTACTCACAATTTCTCAAATTGTGCATGTCAACATTATGTAAGGGTCATGCTAATCTGCTTTTTATCTTTATAATTTTATCATATGTCCCCGAAAGGACAACCAACAGTTTAACAATAATAATTGAGCGAACTAGTTAGATAGACTCACTTAGATGAAGCAAAGAGATGAGATTGAATCAAAAGAAGGCTTACAACGTAGCAGGAAGGGGAGAAATCGTAATATACTCTCAAATCATCAATTCAAATGTATCAAGCATATCCGGATTCAATGTCAAAAACAAGTTCATTATACTAAGAAACACACACACACACACTAGGAAAAAGACACCCCAAAAATTCTAGATTTGACGAGAAACAGTTACCTCAAACAGCTAGTTCTAAAGCAATGAAACAAACAATTTCATAATCTATAGATGTTTAAAAAAAAGATTCAGATTTATGTTAATTACTAGTATGGTCATGACAACGCAATCTAAGGCACTCAAACGAAACGAAAGAGATGATAAAGTTGAAAACACTTTTTAACTAAACAAACAATTGAACCTAGTA
>JANZXP010000003.1:32296369-32332063 GCA_027576715.1 Erythroxylum flavicans
CCAGAGGGACTACTCTGAGACTGTGTCGACCAGATTGGCGAGAGAGGTCATGGCACACAGGTGGGTCAGCTGGGACTCCAGATTTTGGGATGACCTAGTTAGGAGTTGTATTTCTTCCTCTTTCATAGTATCTGTATTAGGTTTTCTATATGTACAGACTGTACATCTGATGTATAAACTGTTGTTTTTGAGTTATGAAAAGAGGAAGATTTTGGATTTTAAAAATCTTGTGATTTCCAATTACTGGTTTTATTATTTAAATGTATGTGATGCCATGTGGAGTTCTGTAGGATCGCACGTAGCGCTCCCTTATTTTAGGATATGTATCGGAATGACCTACGGGCATCTCGGTGCGTACCCTAGGGTAATGGGGTGTTACATCCAACCACTGGGCACATTCACCATGTAACATTTATGCAAAATCATCTTCCAACTAGGATTAACATACTCACATTGGAAGAACAAATGGATTTGCCTTTCCTCATCCCTCTGATAGAGGGTGCATCTGTTAGGAATGTAAAGAAAACTCTTCAACTTATCAACTGTTAGCAATCTTCGTTTGATAGTTGTCCACAATGTAAGAGCAGCTCTCAGGTGGTAATGTTTAACCCAAATCACTCTAGTCCATGGAAGTGAGTTATAATGCCTCTGTAGAAATTCCCCACACAATTTGGTGGTGAAGATCTCGTTGTTAGAGTGTCGCCAAATAATTTTATCATCCCCTTCATGTAGATTAGTTTGGTGTAGTTAAAGGTATATGGGTGAGGGTACAATAATTTGGTTGAATATTCTCCTGTCCCTTAAAGCATCCTCCACTATTATATCCTAGAAAAGGATTGATTTAAGACTATTCATACTCTGTAGGTTGTATAAAGGATCACAAATTGTCCTATTGCCAACTAGGGAAATAAATTCATTTCTCAGAAAATCTCTGGTTCTCAGGATAACCTTCAATGTGGATGAAGAAGTGGATATAATTTTGACATGCCAGAAGTTATGCATCCATATACACCAGAGGGACTGCTTATCCATCATTAGTCTCCAAAGCATTTTGGCCAACATTACTGTATTCATTAGTTTCAGTGATATAATCCTAAGTCCACCCTTTGCCTTGGGTAAATATACACATTTCCATTGCATTCGAGCCCTCCTAATAGTATTGTCATATCTGTTCCATAGAAAATTGCTGCAAACCCTCTTTAAGGTTTTGATGATAAAGAATAAAATGAAAATTTCAAAAATTTAGAAATGATTGTTCTCCACTAATCTCACTTACTCAATCATCCCAAAAATCATTCACATCTTCACCAAGAAAATGTGGGACCTCAAAGATATCAAAACCTTGATGAATTTTATGATAATTCTAACTTGTTTTGTCTATATAAAGATATTAAACAATTAAAGATGGCAAAAAAGAGAAAACGGATTGATACTATAAATGAATAAATATAAGTCGTTGAAAAAATGTGGAATTAATGTCTATTATACTTAAATAAAATCATGTTTAATATTTTGAAAACAATATTTTCAAATATCGATTCACTTTAGCTTGACAATTCCTAAATCATTACTAATCAAGAATAGTAAAATATTCACTCTAATTACTTCAGATTGACATATCTTTTGTTGACTTACTCAATTATTTTTATATAATTCATACTATATCCAAATATTACCAACAGAGCTACTTTAAATAAATAGGTCATAAATAATGTCAAAACTAGTAATTCTCACATGAGATATTTTAATAATCTCAAGTATATGGATTAATTATACAACCAATAAAGATATTCATAGATACATAAGTAATATTCCATTCAAGATCCTCATAATCGGGTCATTTTAGTGAAATTATTATCTAATAATCACTCACACATTCTATTCAGAACATACACAAGTAATCTTTTAGTTAGGATCCTCATAATAGGGTCATTTTAATAAACTTATTATCTAATAAGTACTCACACATTCATCGAAGTACCTTTATACTTTAATTTATAAGAGAAGTTACTTTTTTCATAATAAAAATATAACAAATGCTATTTTTAGTGTTCCATTAATATCTCATCTAGATGAAACTATAACTAGGAATAATTTAAGAATAATATCTAAATCCAATTTAAATCTCATAATTCTTATTTCATTATAATTTCAATTGCATATCATTTATTTCAGGAATTTTATCTTTAGTATTAAGCATTAAATATAATTAACAAAATATATAAAGATAAATAATATCTTTATTGGATAAATTAATAGCAACTAACTGATTATTTATAAGGGCATAAACTAACAATCTCCTACTTGAACTATACTCATTTGCATATCTATCTAATACAATATTCATTAATATATCTATTTTGTCTCTTTTGAGATAATAACTTAGTGAGAGTATCTATAAGATTCTCTTTAGTGGGCACTTGCTTTAATGCAATGTCTTGTTGCTATATTTCTTTTGAGATAGTGACTTAATGAGAGGATCTATAAGATTCTCTTTAGAGGACACTTGCTTTAAAGTAATGCCTTTTTGCTATATTATCTCCTTAATCAAGCAAAATGTTATGAGAATAAGTTTGGACCATTGATAAGGCTTGTTTCCTTTGCCTATGCAATAGCATTATTGTTAACACATTATAATACCATTGACTCAATATTTATAGGAACCACTCTAAGTCAAGGACTTTTTAATTTAAACAACTTTCTTTGTTGCCTCAAACATTGAAATGCAATATACCTTAGTAGTAAAACTAGTAAAGTCTGTTTGTTTGGAATTCTTCCAACTTATCACACCACCATTTATAATAAAGATGTACCTTAACTGTGATAAGTTATCACCATGATCATACCAAAAAATCATATTTGAATACCCTTAAACTACTAGTTCAACCCCTTTATAAACAAAAAATATCTTTTTTTCTTCTCAAGTATGTTAACTTAACTTTCGCATAATAAAAATATCTTTATCTCTTCTTTAAGCGTCTTTAGCCGCAATACCCTTTAAGAGAGAAATCTTAAATGGAATAATAAAGAATCCCATATTAGAATTGTCTACGTTAAACCTCTTTAGCATTTTATCTATGTACAAGAAATATGATAAAATAAATAACCTTTTTTATCTATCTATATAGATCTTTATTTCTAAAATATATGTTGTTTCTCTATATCTTTCATGGAAAAGTTTTTAGATAACCAAATATTTACATATTAGAGTATTGATATATCATTTCTAATTAGCAATATGGCATCAACATTTAGAAGTAGAATAATGATAAATTTTTATAAATATAAGATTCATCCACAATTTTTGATAGAATCAAACTCTTTAATTGTCTCATCAAAACAAATGTCCCACTCTATGATGCTTGTTTAATTTTATAAATAGACTTTGCATTATAAATATAAGATTCGTCCACATTTTTTAATAAAATCAAACTCTTTGATTGTCTCATCAAAATAGACGTTCCCACTCTATGATGCTTGTTTAAGTTTATAAATAGACTTTGCAACTTATATACTTGATTAACAAATCTTGTAGATTCAAAACCTTTAAGTTGTTTCATATATACATTCTCAAGTAAATTCTCTATAAAAAAACTGTCAATTTAAGTTTTGACATATGTTTTTCAGATTTCATAATTATGATATGCAATTATAATTAATAAGATCCTTATAAACTTAAGCATTGCTAGTGATAAAAGGTTTTATCAAAATTAACTCATTGTTTTTGTTTGTAACAACTAGTTTTTAGCCTTGCTTTATACGTATGTATATTACCATCTATGCTATTTTTCTCTTAAAAACCTACCTGTATCTAATAGGTAAAATCGCAACAGGTGCATCCACCAAAGTCAATACTTGGTTAATGTACATAAATTTCATTTTAGATATTATGACTTCATGTCATTTTAAAGAATTAATGTTACACATTTTTTTCTTTAAAACTAGTAGACTTATTATCCACGAGCAATACATTGTCTTTTCTTTTTTTTAACATATAGATTAAATCTAATTGGGGAATGACGTATCTTATTAAAGCCTTGTAAACTATGTATCATTTAAACCTTTGGTTGTACATAATATACATCAATTTGAGGTTCTTGTTTCCATTTGGATGTGCATTTATAGTTCTCTAACTTCTCTAAGTTTCACCTTACTCCCACAACTTTCTTTAAGAATAAATTTTCTGTCTAAAAATGTAGTATATCTTAAAACAAACACCTTTTACTCAAAAGGATGGTGAAATTGATACATGATAATCCTTTTTAGATACCACATAAATTTGCATTTATTTGAATTAGCTTAAAACTTATTAGATTTTACACGCTTTCATATAAGCATTACATTACCAAATCTTTAAATATGACAACCTTCGTGCACTATTAGTTAGTATATTATATAAAGCCTTGTTAACTGCTTTATATGGAACTCTATTCAAAAGGTAAGTACAAGTTTTAAGGGCATACCCCAGAAAGAAATAGAAAGGTCTGTAAGACTCATAATAGAATGTATCATATCTAATAAAGTATGGTTTCTTCTTTTAAACACTCTATAGTAGTCCGTAGTTTCAGGTAGAGCCTAATTTTAGAAAATCACATTCTCCTTTAAATAACTTAGAAACTTATGGTCTAAGTACTCACCATCTTGATTGAACCTAAGTATCTTAATACTTTTACTAGTTTGTTTCTCAAACTCAAGTATAGTTTTTTTTTAATCTTTCAAATGATTCAAACTTTTATTTCATTAAATACATATAACCATATCTACAATGGTCATATATGAATGTAATGAAATATGATTAACCGCATTTAGTGCAATTAGACATAATAAACGTTTAAATGTATAAGCTCTAGTAATTCACTATTACGTTCTCCCTTTCTATAAATGATAGTTTGGTCATGCTACCCAACAAATAAGATTCATAACTTTTATATTATTTATAATCAAAAGGATCCAAATATTCTTTTTTATATAATTTTGTGATTCTTAGTTTCATTAATATGACTTAAACTACAATGACATAAATAAGATGGATTTTAGTTACTTAATTTTTCTTGCTATTTATATTAAGGATTGACCTTTTTTGATTCAATTTATACAAAAATTAATATGTAAGTACCCCAAATATATAATAAATATGATTTTATATAAAGAAAAACTTTTATTCTTAATAGTAAAGACAAATCCATTTATATTTAAACAACATCAATAACATTCCCGTAGAAGTCCCACTGAGATATGGGGTCTGGAGAGATCCAAAAATATGTGGCCCTAATTAGTAGATAGGCTATTTCTAATAGACCGACAAAGAAAAATAAAAGATAAAAAAGTTTTTGAAAATCCATTTATATTTAAACAATAAATGAAAATAATACTTCTTATAATAATTGGAATATAATAGCAATTATTTAGTTCTAATACAAGGTTGTAACTAAAGCTAAACCATATGTTCCTACAACTATTGCAATAATGCTTGCTCCATTATCAACTTACAAGTTTACTTCACCTTTTCTTAACGATCTACTCCTTGTTAACATTTGCACATTATTACAAATGTGAAACTACAACTAATATCCAATACGTAAGATTATGGAATAAAGGTAGAAAGAGTGATTTTATTTATAAATATACCCAAGAATATAACTTCTTTGATCTTATTTTCTTTCTGACCATTAAGATAAGCTTTACAATTCCTTTTTTAATGTTCGTCCAGAAAATATGTTCCCTTCTTGTTATTTTTCTTTGCACCACATTAGACCATCGATGAAGTTCATATCACTACAACAAAAAAAGATTTAGACAATACATAAAAGCATAACTATAAATACAATTATTGTTGCCTTTTTATTAAGGCAACAAAATCCATACCGTTAAATAAAGTGGTGTTGCTATAAGTATAAGGCAACAAAATTTTTTATTAGGCAACAAAACGAATAATGTTGCCTAAAATTTGACTAAGGCAACAAAACAGTTTCAAACTATAGTAACAATGTTGAATAGATATAACAACATTTTAAATCTTTATAAGGCATTGAATTGGATTTTTTAGGCAATTGTATCTAATAACAAAAATAATAGTTTTTCCTTTCATTAGCAACAACATACATTAATTTTTATTAAGACAATAATATATAATATTGAAAGTAACTATACATACATTAATATATGTCCTAAAATATATACTGACAAATGTCAATGATCAAAAAACTTAATTTATATATGCTATCATATAGTCCATAAGGATTTAATGAAATTCAACTTTTAACATATTCAAAATACAATAGCCAAAAATTATTGGCTAAAATATGCACCTATATTATATTCCTCTAATTTATATGGAATATAAGATTGTCAACTAAAATATAAAAAATAATATGTATGGGAACTTTAAAATTCTTCATAAAGTTACTCCTTATCCACTCTTAGTCATCAACTTTTTGAAAAAAAAACAAGTATATTAGAATTATTCCAAAAGAACACGACAGAATGGAGAAGCAAATAACGAAAACTATAAGTTTAAAGGATTATTAGATGCTTGGGAGGAAGTCTATGGAAGTTATTTTTGTAGCAAAAAGTAATATAATCAACATAGAAAAAAGTCAATAATGCAATATAAACTAACCTTGTTAAGTGTTATCCCTCTATCAACAACAAGAGAAGGATATTAGACAGGTCATGTCATTATATATTTCCTTATATATTAACAAACATGCAATTGCCTCGTCAACAATAATAAATTGTGGAAATGAGATCAACAGAGGGAGAGAGATCCAGTTTCCGATTAATTTCTATCTTTCCCCTTCCTCTATAGTAGTTAGTTCAAGCTAAGAGAGGAGATGTAGGAGTAAGAGTGAAAACAGCAATAATAAAATAAGTGAGCAAGAAAATTGAATGAAATACTTGGTTATGACTCTCTGCATAGGTAATACATTTCTCTGTGTATCTCTGATTAGTTAAGTTTGACTTTATCTTGTTTATTGACCACCTATTATCCCTCTTGTTTTTTAAGAAATCAATTAATTTTTCAAGGATGGCCATTGTTAGGCGGTGGTAGAAACCAACTCCTTTTTCAAAGACAAGATGACCAAGTCCAAGGCATACCTAAAACATCATCAGCAATCATAAGTGCTTCTAGTAAAATGTTATGTATCAAATGGGTCAAGGAACAACTTATTTTAAGACAATAAAAGATCAAAAGAACAATTGTTAACTATGGCAATTTGAACAAATTAGCGATAGGTATTAAATCATCAAGGTGGTAATCTTTTAAATTTTCACAAATCAGAACTGAATGCTCACAGGAAGATCCAACAGATCATACCTTTAATACTAAATGTGCATTCGATATTTTAAACTATGCAGCAGAGTAACTATAGCTTACTTTATTGAGTAATGCATGAAATGACATAAATGAACAAACTTAGTAAATAACTTTTATTCTGTCAAACAACGACGACCTTTGCCATAAAGCACAAAATTCACCCATTTTCATCATCAATAGAGTCAGGTTTAGCAACAAACTGTCATAATAAACAATTACAATATACAAGAAACAGTTAAGAAAGAAAGCATAGTAAAGAAAATATCAGGTTTTCAGTAAAAACAAAGCATCATTCAACCCTTTAAATTTGATCATAATAACCAAAGAAATATAAATGTTCACAATCAAACAGTATTTTAACAGTCCAATGTATACAATTACAACAACATCGTAGTTTCATACTTTATAAAATTATTTAATTTACTTATAAAGGCACCGATATTAGGTAGTCTCATTAGAAGTAGGAATGTATTTATGAGAAAAGGGAAAAGGAGATAAAAGAAATTACCACATAGGAAATTCCTAAAAGATAACATGAGGTTGCAATAAAACAAAAGCTTATAGTTCTCACAGGAGAAGAGAGTTGAACACGGCATCATAACTTGCAATAAAATATAAAAATGTACTTAACCGTCAATGTAGAAAATACATAGAACAAAATCAATATTTCAGACCTCCAAAATGTTACATGGCAAAAACCATTTAGTAATGATTTGTCATATAAGAAAAATTTGTCATAACTCACGTGCACATTCATCTGCAATGAAGTCAATAGAAATTAAGGTTTTGTGATCCACATACCTCTTTTCACTTTATGCTTGAAGTGATATTTGAATGGTGTCGACCCATAGTCAGTTCTAAAAATAGTAATCTTTTCTATGTCTTGCCTAATGCTTGTCATATTTGAGTCATCATCAGTCAAAACTATAAAGGTTCTAAATCTATGCTTCAACTAAGTTACATTTTAAAATAAAATCGCAATAGATCATATCGCTCGTGGATGTTAGAATAATATTAAACATTAAAAAGGTCGGTACTAAAGAGAATTGAAAGAGATAACTTATTATAAAAATTATCTTTAGGGAATTTTTCAAGACAGGAATATTCTGTCTTGCTCAAAACTACAGAGATTTTGAATCCATGCTGAAATAAAAGTGCATCATGTCAAATTTACATTTTGAAAGGGTAAAAAATCATCAAAATTGGTTGAAGATGTTGACCAACTTACCATTCGATTCGAAGAATTAAAACCAAAATACTTGTCCAAACCAAATGATGTTTTCTTATAAAATCTGATAATTATCATAGTTAAATGGCTATAAAAGAATAACTTGATCAAAACAAAAACAAAAATAGTTAAGGTGGAATTAAGCACAAGAGATTTCATCATTTCAGCAATTCAAGCTAAAATAAGCATAGGAAATGGACCCAAGCAACAGGAACATCCTTTACTCAAACATCTCTTTGCTTTATCTCATGCACTCCCTGGCACTCATCAAATTAAAGATTTATGTAGAACCCAAACAATTCAACAACTCTATTTATTTCTCTCTGCCTTATTTTACACTGATTATATCATATATTATAAAATCTTTGAAATAATAAATGACACATACCTAATCTGAAATTCTATCCATTTCCAACTATGTGGGAAAATAACATAGAACTTTTTTTTGCCATGAAACCCAATACATAATGATTCTCACATTTTTTAAATAATCCATGGAGAAACAGATAAAGACAATGTAGTTAAGCAAAGACAACCATTGAAAACAAATAATCATCAAAAGCAAATATGAACTGGTAGTTGATAATTATTAATAAATCTAATATCACAACCACACTCTAACACAAAAAATCGAATCTTCGAATTTAAAACTAGCAACTTTCTCAAACAATAACACAAAAATCAATCCAAAACATGCAAAAATAGATGCAGGAAATCAAAACAAATAGATAGACGTATCAAATGGATTCAAGATGGGCAACAAGGAAAACCTTCAAAGGAGGAGTGTCATTGTGCGGGAGCAAAAGAGGGAGATCGCCAAAAGCAATAGAAGACGATAAAAAAGAAGAGTTATTAGAGGCAGAGGAGGACTCTGAACGTAGGTTAAAGAGTCTGCTTCCTCGACCACCACCAGGCCTCAACCTTAACACCATCTAACCACTTTGCTGCATTCCTTGATCTTTCACTCAAAGATTGAATCTCTGCCATCAAAATCAAGGTATACACAGAGAAAATGATTAAAAAAGAAGCAAGACCTAAAAAAGATTACAACGAACACAACCAAAAAAGAAGACTCATTTCTTACCTGCGAGAGTATCATGCACTCACTGACACTCATCAAAGTAAAGATTTATGTAGAACCTAAACAATTCAACAAATCTGTTGATTTCTCTCTATCTTATTTTGCACTAATTATATCATATATTATATAATCTTTGAAAGAATAAATGACCCATACCAAATCTGGAAATCTATCCATTTCCAATTATATTGGCAAATAACGTAAGCTATACAAATAACATGACTAAAAATAAGCTCATGTTATTTTCTATATAAATAAATATGTAAAATTAATAAATAGATGATTGGAACTGTAGTAACAGTTCCATATGTTGCATATATAAGACTTTATTGCAACCATTTTTTAAAAATTTTGTTTTCTTTTCTTATATGTAGCAATGTATTATTATTATCGTTGCTTTTTAATATCATTAAAGACAATACCTTAAAAATTGTTGCGTTATATTAATTTTTAGCAACACAGTTTTGAGCTGTTACAAATATGTCGTCGCCTAAAGCTCTTTTTGCTGTAGTGTATGAAAGTGAAAGGAAAAAGGATAATTGTTATTAAAATAAGTAGCAACATGATTTTATATATGTTGTTTGTAATTAAGCTGGATGAAAAATTACTTAAAGTTTGGATAGTTGCTAGAGAAATTTAATGTCATATATTTTACTAATAAATCAAATCATTTATGATCTATAATTTAAGTTATTAGAGCTTTGTATGAAAAATAAATTGCTTCTTATTCAATGATTTGAATCTTTGTTGAATGTCAATAAAATTTTTATATGTTATAATGATTAAAAACCAGTTTAATACAAAAAGTGTTTTTAATGTATTATGTAAAAATTTGGTGATAAGGAATTAAAAAATCTAACAAAATTAATAATTCTATAATTTTTGTTGTAGAAATTGATTACAATAGTGCAATGTTAGAGGGGTATTCAAAACTTGACGAATTTTTTTAGTAGAAAATTATGTTTGTAGGAAGGATTCAATTATCAAACATAATATGTTCATATGTCAATATGTCAAATGTGAATTTCGAGTTATGGATATGATGACTAAAGTTTACTAACAATTAAACTTACATAATTGAATGGTATAAAAAATAAACTTGATTTAGACAAAATAAAAATTATAAGATTTATGTTTAATTCAAATAAGTTTTATATACTTTCAATTAATAAATAAACAGAAAAATTAAGGATTTATTATTTTAATAACTTTCAAGATTATCAAAATCAAATATTGTCTAAATTATTTCTACATACTTAAAATTATCTACTGATGGTAAAAAATATTCTAGACAATATTAATCTTAATAATTATATAATTAAGTCATAAATAAATTTTGTGTAAAATGTTTTATTTTTTGTTTTTTAATCCTGAAAACCGAACAAAACTTCCTTTGCTAAATATATCAAATGGTTCGTTGGTGCTATAAGTAGGTTTGTCAATAGATTAGACTAGGCTTAGGTTACCTGATCCTGCTCGACCCGACCCCAAGCCATACCTGGGCTTTGGGTGGGTCAGATGCTATTTTTATTTTTAAGAAAACCGAGGTTGTTTTAAAAGTAATGGTTGGTTTTTGACATTTCTAGCTATAAGGTTAGATCACCCGTTCCACTTTGCCCGCGTCACTTTGTGAAAAATAGGATAGATATTTGAATAGGAACAAAGTGGCACAGGCAAAGTGGAACAGGTGGTCAGTTCCCTGGTACTACAGCCTCACAGTATATCTACGTTTATCGGCGCAAGATCGTCTATGCCATCTCTCTCGTTCCATCCCTGTGCCACTCTCCTTTAGCTACAAATTTTGCTCTATCCTATTTATTTATTGTAAAATTTACAGTTGAAAGAAAATGACACAGAATGGCACAGTACAAACGTCACAGACGATCTGATTCCAAGATTATCTCCTTGTAAGTCAAGCATAAGCTTCTAAAATATTCCAGAAACAAATACCGCAGCAGTATCTTGGCAACAGTATCTTGTCAAAAACGAATGGTTTTGGTATTCTTGTTACACATCATACCACATTCTTCCTAGATGCATCATTTCTCTTGACAAACTGCACTTCTAGAGAGAGAGCCCCTCACCAAGCAAAAGATTCACTTGACCATTTCAATAATTCCATACAACAACAATAGCAACCACGACAATCCAATATAAATTCGACTAAACGCATTTCAATACTTCCATACATGCTTTACTTCTTCATCAATCCAAGAACCAACTTTATTACAGATAATTAGGGTAAAAAACATAGATATTTCTTATAATATATAAAAAATTAATCCTTAAAATTAGATTTCAATTTTTTTAAAACTCTGCTTTTAGACTTTGGTTTAAAAATAATGATAAAATACACGCAATATAAATAATAGATACGAATTAATTAAATATTATCAATATAATAATTCAACAAAACTTTTAAACCTGATCTGAATTAATTTAATTAAATTTAAATTAATAATTTAAGATAATTATAATAAATTATTAATTTTAGTAAGATTTAATAAGTTTAATTCGAATTTAAAAATTAAGTTAATTCACCGTATAAGTAGCATTTAATTAGTATAATTATGGTATTTATGATACATATATTTTATTTTTTACTAAAGTTTTAAAAAATAGTTTTCTTAAAAAATGAAAAATTGGATTAAGTTTTTTAAGAATTTAAAAGATTGTGAATTTTTTTTTAAAATTTCTTAAACCATACGGAAGAGTTTTATGTCTCTATCCTTTAAGTACTTTTTAAAAAAATAAATAAAATAATTTATAACCAATAATTTAAAACTAACAGACTCAAAAGCCCAAAGCCTAAAGCCCAAAGCCTAATTTTCAATTATTTTTCTAAAGCCCATACTTACCAATTTCTGTTACAAAAAAACAAACAAGAGAGGAAAAGGAAAAAGTGCTTGAAACGCTGTGGAGCCATAGTAAATGGGGAGTGGCACCAGGTAGATATGAAATCAGCGCTTCGTAACGCAAACCACTTTTTCTTAGCTGCTCGCTCCCTCTTAAACCCTAGTTTGCCCCATTCTCGCTTACCAGTTGTTCGGTTACCTTGTTCCACTCTTACCTCGTTTGGCATGGCGAGCGGTGAGTCGCACGAGCTCCACTCCTCTCCCTCTGTAGAGAACCAGTTCAAGGAGTTCCGTACTCAACTGGAAGAATCCGGAAGTTTGCGCGAGAGAATACGAATGGTTGTGAGTGACATTGAATCCACCTCCAGGCTCATTCAAGCTAGCCTCCTTCTCCTTCACCAGTCTCGTCCTGTTCCTGGTAGAAAAAATTCAAGCTTTTCTTTTTCTTTTTCTTTTTTTATTATTTATAATGTTAATTTCTTCCACGTATTTATTTATGATACGGAGCAAGCAGAGGTTTTGGAGGACGCAAGGACTCAGATTAAAGTACTAAGGGATCGTTACAATCAACTTGCGGAAATTGTTCACGGATGCCCTGGGCAGTATTACAGGTGAATTGCAGAATTGATTTTTTCTTTGGTTTAGGGATTGTGATTTTTTTGCTTTATTTGGATGATTAAATAGGTATCATGGTGATTGGAGGAGTGAAACGCAGAATGTGGTTTCGCTTCTTGCTTTCATGTACTGGTTGGAGACTGGGAACCTGCTTTTACATTCCCAAGCTGAGGAAGAACTTGGATGTATGTTCATCTGGATATATTACCGTAGATAGCTAAGCTAGCTTTTGAAATTTATTTGAATTCTTGATATTTTATGATCTAACTTTGTTGTTTGTATTTTCTGTGCAGTAAACAATTCAGATTTCAATTTGGATATTGAGGACTATCTTATTGGTCAGTGAACTCTAGTTTCTTGTACTATTCCCTTGGCAGTACTTTTGAAGTGGCATATGCTTGGAAAGCACTTTTGTTTTTTGGTTTAGGGCATAGTATATCCTATAAACTTCCAAAAAGGAAGCAGACAACCGAAAACGGCAATCCAAGAAATTACATGACTTGATATTAAGAAAGGTGGACGTCTTCATTGTAGGCTGATCCTTCTACCTGTTTCTAATGTGTCAACCTGTTAACATGTAGGCGTTCATGCTTTCTGTCTAGATTGATAGGCATTCTCGTATGGACCTATGAGGGCATGGAAATTTTGCATTCAAAACGTTAAACTTAAATTGAAACGGCTGATTAGAAATCTAAGATCCTACCTATATTCCAATATTTGATTCCTCCTTTTATTATTTGGAAACCTGTGGCTGAGCTTCAAGTGTCTCTGATGTGGGATATCAAACTTGGAAAAATTCTCATTTGTTATAGTGTTTTATATACGTTTAACATGCCTTATTAGCATGTTTTCTGAGTGCATTACTTTTACCTATCATTACAGTGCTTTGTGAGGATTGTATCCCTTGGGGTTACACTGTTATTGGGTTATGATTTTCATGTGAGTTTCTAGGATGACATGATTGTAAAATGTAGTCTAGTTTCGAAAGATTTTCTCTTTTGCTTCCTTCACTCTGATCTTACATTTATGTTTATACTGCAACTAGAAGACGAAAGTAACAATAAAAGGTTTCATACCTAGACTTTCCTTTTCTTTTTCTGGTTAAGCTGATACCAGTTTTTCTTTACTTGTATAGGTATTTGCTTCATGTCTAACGAAATGGTAAGATTTATTTATTTTAAACTTGGACTTTATGCTACTTTCTGGTCGTGTTGACTCAGGGTAAATTTCATTAAGAATTATTTTTGGGTAAAGTGTTAGAAGCTCAGGGACTGTCATGATTGGAGTTGAAACTTTTAGTGTATAAGGAGAGAAGCAAATTTCTTGCCTGATCAATTGTATCTTTGCAGCCTAGATACGTTGTTAACCGGGTGACTGCTGGGCACTATGATTGTCCAAGAATAGTATTGAAGTTCTTGACAGATCTTCATGCAGCATTCCGAATGCTTAATCTCCGCAATGATTTTCTTCGCAAAAAGTTTGATGGTAGGAATTTATTTCTGCTTTTCATTTGTTATTTTATTATGTTCTATTGGGTTTATTTAACCACACTGCATCTCCTCAATGCTACCCTGTCTTCTCCTGTCCCAGGATTGAAATACGACCTTAGGAGGGTTGAAGAAGTGTACTATGATGTTAAGATACGAGGCTTGGCAGCCAGTGGAGATCCAACGCAAGAGCAAGATGCAAAAGAAGGTCAATCATAGTTAGAAGTGGCATATTGCATGCTGTCGCATGTCAAAGTAGTTGTGTATATATATGCAGAAATGAAACTGACCAACGATGAAGCACATACCCTTAACTGGACTGATTAATGCACAATTTTGTTTTCTTTAGTGAAGGATGAATTCTTGTTATGTCATTCTTTGATCGCTTCACTGCATGGTTTGCTTTCTGTCTTCTGCTTCTTTTGTTCATTTTCCTCCTGCCTCGCTGATGAAGGGGATTATCCCTGACCATATTTCGACCAGTGGCCCAAGCTACAGATCAGATATACTTGCCACGAGACTTGATATACTGACATTTTGAACTGTCTATCTAAATGTTGTGGGCGGTGAAACTTAATCCTGTCCCATTACATGTGTTCATGTCTGAAAAATTGGAATTATTTCGGTGTTATTTTCGTTTATTTGTATGAAATTAAAATTTAAAAATATCAAACCAATTCAAAAAAAATTGGCTCCTTTTTTGAGAAATTTAAAAGTTTGTGTTAATAAGTTTACCGCGCTTGGTACATGTTAACCAATGACTAAGCAGTCCAAAATGAGAAAATGACGCGGGATACAAGGTCAAAGTACATCAAGCAAGCTAAGGCAACTTCCTTTCATCACTATAGACTCCAGTTGTTTCTGCACTTGAGTAGAAAACATTGAAGAGAATTATCCTTATTGTGCTCCTCTTTATTCTGTGAGTCAGCTTCTAATTGGAGATCATAAGGGGCAACACGATAAGTTGATTTTGTGGGCTAGAATTTGTTCTTGGACTATTTTCAGTGGAAGAGCTCGTCCTTATGTGTATGATTGGTGCAAACTGTGTCTATTCTTTTCTAACCAAATGCCATAAACTATATTCGCTTAGAACTAACTTAAAGATGATCCAATTCCCTTCATTCTTCCTCTGTTTGGTACGGCACCAATCAATGAGTAATTGCCAGCTTCTCACAGGGGCAGCTTGATTGCACAAGTTCATAATATTCCAAACGTTAAAGTGTATAAGCATTCGAAGAACAGGTTATTAATTGTTTCCATTTCTTGCTTGCAAAAAGAAGAAGTGTCAATCACAATTCTGTATGTAATTATTATCTTCTTTTCAACTACTTTTGAGATCATTTTACTATCGCTATCATGGATATTACCATCACCATTATCCACATTATTTGCTTTTGACACTGTAGTCTCTACATTGTATTCAGCCTCAAAACAAATCTGTACTCTTCCATATTTTAAAATAATTGAGATTCAATTATGTTTTTATCTTTAATCTCAACCAATCCACTTTCTTTATGTTTATGTTTATGCCTGTAGTACACTTTTTCTAACCTATCATACCAATTGTGCTTTGCAGTTCCCACAGTACCAAACCAATATAATTTGTCTGAGTCAATGCGTTCAACTAAAATTTTGTTACCACCAACATACTCAAATGAGTTTTGCCGATCAATCTCTCTCATTATAGGAAAAGCAATCTTTTTTAAATGGGATTTTACATCTTAATAAGACAAAAAATTGAATTTCAATAAGATATTTAAGATGTCAACAAGATATATTAATAACAATACCATTTCAATTCACTCTAATATTAGACAAAAGACATATTCGTATTATTTCCATGCCATGTGCAACATATATTGTAGCTTTTTCCGTGACAAATTCACTCCAACATGCAATACTTAGCTTTTATCAAATGGGGTCAACATATATCGTAGCTACCTTTTTTTTATTTTCTCTTCCTTGAAATATATACATCGATGCCCCCCTACATCCTTTCAGATACCACTAGAAAAGACGTTGAAAATCAACAATTTGTGACATTCAAACAACCAAACAATTTATGATACATAAAAGCATCTTGGTTATTAATAAAGTTTAAAGGTAAACTTGATACAAGCTTCAAGTAAGGACTCAACTGAAGTAGTCATATCAAGCCCAAGCAAGTAAACTCTTAGGTGTAGTACAGTGTAATGCTCGAGAGTTGAGTTATATGGTAATCTCATGGATTCTTAATTCTATTTCCAAGGATCCAATTGAAGCTTTCATGTATATTAAATGTTCAAGGGGTCAAATGCAGAGGAGGATAAATGCTAGTGTAACAACTTACTGCACTGAGCCAAAGTAGCTTTAGGACAAGCTAGTCGATTTAGATCCACTTCCACAATGTAGTTATGGTGCTGTAAAGCAAGAGGATGATATAATGGAAGGAATAAGCTTATGTAGGTGTAGCTTTTGATAAGGCTTCATGAAGGATAGAGCAAGTAAAAAGTCAATTACTACTCCAAAATCCTTTACTTCGAATTAACAAAGTGTACTATGTCATTCCAAGGATGGAATCACAACAAGAAATTTGGCTAGGAAATGTTAATACAACTGATTTAGTGGTGCTAAATTTAAAAACACAAAATCACGAAGACAAAAAAGAAGAAAAAGAAGTACAAATCAAAGAAGGAGCATTGGAATAAAAAAATGTCCGTATAAGGAGAGTTACTTTAAACTAATATATCTAGATTGGTAGCAATGAAATAAAGAAAAGAACAAACCCATCATAAAGTAACGAAAAATTAGTACACGTTATCCCTAGGAAAAGCCAAATAACCACGAAGAAACCTACTTGGCTTCAAGATTTTGCATTAGGTGCCATTATTCTTTCCAGCAATAGTTAAGATGATTCTCAAGTTGCAAATGAAGTATTAAGATAAATGCCTAAGAGTTTAAATCAAATTACACAACCAATTTAATAAATCATAAATTCAGGTGATTCATAAATCCCTAAGAGTTTCACAAAATTAGGAAAATGACTTACCGCTCTTTGCTTACACTCCTTTGTCTCGAACTAATATGCAAAATGCAGAAGCTTAATCTTTATCTAGTTCAAAAGGCAGAGGCTTTGCCTCTCAATCTTTTATTGCGAGCAACCTCTACTCTTAAGCTTTACTTAGCTTTAAAACACATAAACTTCCCTATCATCTACGCTTACGTTTCTGTTTACAAAACACACGAGGGTTGGTTACAAAATGCTTGGTTAATTTAATTGTTATATGACGATTATGTCCTAGTTGACCAAATAATCTTCTTCAAATAAGGCTCTATTTGACAATCAGCGGATTACATTAGCTGTTAGCTAATTCTATTAGTAGTTAGTTAATAGCGGATTATATCAACTGTTTATTAAAGATGTTTGATAAAATTAGTTGTTTAGTATTAGCTGTTTATGTGTAAAATGACTTATGAGGGCATGACTTTAAAAAAATTTTATAAGAATATGAGAATTATATCTTAGTATTTCTTTGAATATTCTCATAAGAATTTAGATTTTAGATATTTAATTTTACAAAAATTAAATTTATAACTCTAATAAAAAACATAGAACATATAATAATAATAATAATAATAATAATAATAATAATAATAATAATAATAATAAGGACGATGATGATGATGATGATGGAGATGGAGACGACGACGATGACAATTATGTTTTATGTTACATTTTAATATGTAAAATTGTGATACTCATCTCTGAAGGATAATCTTTTATGCTGCATTTTTTATATGTAAAATTGTGATACTCATCTCTCATGTGGTATCTCATAGTCACTTCTTAAATCCTTAATATTTCAAGGTTTAATGTAGACTCTAGTCCTCCTCCTCTTTGGATGTGTAACTCTTTGATCACCAAATTTAATTAATTATCGACTACTTACCTACTAATCCAATGAATGTCAACTTATTTAGTTCAATTTGATCTGTTATCAAGCCATAGCTTTTATTATAACATGATTTTAGGTGGAAGAAAAATTTACTATCAAGGTCATAATTAAGGACTGTCCTTTTCTTCTAAGGCTTGTAATTGCCTATTATCGTTTGTAAAAAGCAAAAACATGGATTATTAAGATATTTTGTTTATATGCACTAGTTTTAGATGAGATCAGATCTCTTATTTTGTTTATGATATTCCTATTATGTTCAATTAAATCTCATCCACGCTTTTACGTGAACCCCACATAAATATATGGATGAAATTTAATGGAACAAGATTTGAACAGAATAACTGAAACAGAGGATTTGATGTGGTTTTAGATTTCTCCCACAACACACCATGAGAGGTTGAAAGCATGGTTTCCAACTTGAATAGTAGGTATGAAGAAAAATGCATAGTTTAATGTGTTGTTGGGCATCGTGTCATGCATAATTAAATGTACATATTTATGAAGAAGTAATGTTAAAGGGGAGCCATGTGGGGTTTCAAGTCTTTTGAGTACACGCTCAGAAGGCTCCCATTGCTCACAACCTTACCTCTAACACGCTTGTCCCATCGCTCACAGCCCTACATTTATCATTTTTGATCAACTAAATGCCAAACGTTAGTTTTCGTTAACTTTTTAAAAATCAACTGATCGGATTCAATCAATCAACTCAATCAGCTGATTACTAAACACAATAGGTAGCTATTTAATATAGACCAATAGCTAATTTTTGGCTGATAAGCCATTCACCAAACGAAGCCAAAGTCCTTCAAGAGATCAAAGTGAAAGCAAAAATGAAATAATTATGGGGCATTCCAAAAATTGAACTCGAGACCTCTCACGCCCTAATCAAGAATCATACCACTAAACCAAATGCCCTTGACCTTTTGCATGTTCTTCAGTCACTATCCCATTGTTGTCCCCATATAAGGTTTTATAATTTATGTTCCAAATTAACATACCTACCATGAATGTACCTTTGAAAATTATTCACTATTATTCAACTATCATAAAATTGATAATAATTTATTAACTATTTGATTAAAATTTTTATTTTATTAATCTTGACATTTTATGGTTCTTAATACGATTAAAACTAATGATTAAAAAATTCAACCGATTCAACCAGTTTAATTATAAAAAATTTGAAAATTTCAACTTTTCATTTCGATTTTCAACATTCCAATTTGATTTACTTTAATAACTCTTGTTAAAAATCATTCAATTTATTAATTAATCAATCAATTTTAGTAAATTAATAAGTTCTTATAAACTAAAATTAATTAATTAATTTTCATTTAACAATCTCTTTTTCAATTAAATTTTAAATTCTTAGATAAGTGAGAACAATCTGTTTCAATTATATTTTAAAGTCTTTAATTTTATTTAATCTTTAGTCGATTTTATGTCAATTAATACTGGTTCAACCTTTTAAATCTTAAACATCTTATATTATCAGTTTAACTTTCGGCTTGGTTTTTAAAATATTTGTTAAAACCAAATAAAACCTCTATATCATATGAAATTTTCCTCGAATAAAAATAGTATTTAGATGAATAATTAGTTTTTATATAGTATTTCATTTTATAAACAACTAAAAATTTGAAAAATATCAACAAAAGGTTTTTAAACAAATTAGAGAAATACTTGTCTTGAAAGGTTGTTTAACATAGATAAATTTTGATTTTTATAATAATAATAATTATTTTAATAATTTAGAGGACAAATATGAAGATATATTGAATATAACAACAACACTCAATATAAATTTCGTTGAAGCGTGAAGTCCGGAGAGATTTAATAGTATGCAATTTTATCCATAATTAATAAAGAGAATGTTTTTATTTCCAATGAAACTATACTAAATATATAACTATTAATAAAAGCAAATTTAGTACTTAATTATGAAGAGATTTATAAAATAAATTATTCAAAAAATATAATTTATAAATGATTACAAAAACGTAATAGCTTTACTTATATAATCGGTGGTTGAAAGGTTATGAATTAAAAAAGAAAATAGATAACTAAATAAGACGTCAATTACTAAAGTTCGTCATAGTGTGAAATGCTGAGTTTCATTTCAGATATGTTTTCAACAACATACTCTACCTTTCAAAATTCTTAAAAGTAAAAAAAAAAAAAAGGAAATTTCTCGAAACTCCTAGACTCGCAAGACTAAGGTCTCCAGCCGCGCGTTTAAGAAAAAGAGGCAATCATTGTCAACCGCCCGTTCATACTATTCAACGGCTGAGATTTAACGAACAGAACATTCTGGAACGAAAACTCCTTATATAAACCTCGATGATGCTGTCTTCCTCAACTCATTGTGTACTGTGAAAATTCGAAATACCTTGCTATACGATTCTTTGTTCTTGAATTTGTAGATCTGTGCTTGTTTCTTAAACAATGGCTAAAGGAGAGGGACCAGCGATTGGAATCGATCTCGGGACGACGTACTCGTGCGTCGGTGTTTGGCAACATGATAGAGTGGAGATTATAGCAAATGATCAAGGTAACCGTACGACGCCGTCGTATGTGGCGTTCACGGATACGGAGCGGTTGATCGGAGATGCAGCCAAGAACCAGGTCGCCATGAATCCTATAAACACCGTCTTTGGTGAGTTTTTTTTTAATTGTTGAAAAGCTTCTTTTCTTTTGTTAGATTGTTGTCAAATGTAGCCTGTGTTGGTCTTTTGTATTGTGCTTGATCTGAATTAGTTTACTTTGTAGCGAGTTATACAGCACACTTTCAGCTCTGTAGCGGAGCAACCGAGTTGTTTGATTTTTTTTCTTCAGTTTTTAGCTACCGTGTGTTAGATGCAGATATTATATCATAAACCTCTAGAATTTTTGATCAGTTTCTTGATTTTGCGTGGTAATTTTGGATGCTCAGTGATTTGGTCAAACATGGCGTGTTTGTAAGATGTACATTTTAAGTACACGGTTCTGTAATGTAACTACGCTGCATATGTACAATCCTTTATCATTTAGTATGTTTATCAGTAGTTATGGCTTGAGATCGTTGCTAACGTTGGATTTGCTTGTTATTTACAGATGCAAAGAGGTTGATTGGCAGGAGATACTCTGATTCTTCCGTTCAGAGTGATATCAAGCTATGGCCGTTCAAGGTCATTGCAGGTCCTGGTGATAAGCCGATGATTGTTGTCAATTACAAGGGTGAGGAGAAGCAGTTCGCTGCTGAAGAGATATCTTCGATGGTCCTCATCAAGATGCGCGAAATTGCTGAGGCTTATCTCGGTACAATGGTGAAGAATGCTGTTGTCACAGTTCCTGCCTATTTCAACGACTCTCAGCGTCAGGCGACCAAGGATGCTGGTGTCATTGCAGGCCTTAATGTCATGCGTATTATAAACGAACCCACTGCTGCTGCTATTGCTTACGGTCTGGACAAGAAAGCATCTAGTGTTGGAGAAAAGAATGTGTTGATTTTTGATCTTGGTGGTGGTACCTTCGATGTGTCTCTTCTTACCATTGAAGAGGGTATCTTTGAAGTGAAGGCTACTGCTGGAGATACCCATCTTGGTGGTGAGGACTTCGATAACCGGATGGTGAACCACTTCGTCCAAGAATTCAAGCGTAAAAACAAGAAAGATATCAGCGGAAACCCCAGGGCCCTTAGAAGGTTGAGAACTGCATGTGAGAGGGCTAAGAGAACTCTCTCATCCACGGCTCAGACAACCATTGAAATCGATTCTTTGTATGAGGGTATCGATTTCTACTCAACTATTACCCGAGCTAGATTTGAGGAGCTCAACATGGATTTGTTCAGGAAGTGTATGGAGCCCGTTGAGAAATGTTTAAGGGATGCTAAGATGGACAAAAGCAGCGTCCATGACGTTGTCCTTGTTGGTGGTTCAACTAGGATTCCCAAGGTGCAACAGCTATTGCAAGACTTCTTCAATGGCAAAGAACTTTGCAAGAGCATCAATCCCGATGAAGCTGTAGCATATGGCGCCGCCGTTCAGGCTGCTATTTTGAGTGGCGAGGGTAATGAGAAGGTCCAGGACTTGCTCCTTTTGGATGTTACTCCTCTGTCTCTTGGATTGGAAACTGCTGGAGGTGTTATGACTGTTTTGATTCCAAGGAACACCACCATTCCCACAAAGAAGGAGCAAGTGTTCTCTACCTACTCTGACAACCAACCTGGCGTCCTGATCCAGGTTTACGAGGGTGAGAGAGCAAGAACGAAGGACAACAACTTGCTAGGCAAATTCGAGCTCTCCGGCATTCCTCCTGCTCCGAGGGGTGTTCCTCAGATTACAGTCTGCTTCGACATAGACGCAAATGGTATCTTGAATGTATCAGCAGAAGACAAGACAACCGGCCAGAAGAACAAGATCACAATCACCAACGACAAGGGAAGGCTCTCAAAGGAAGAGATCGAGAAGATGGTTCAAGAGGCCGAGAAGTACAAGGCAGAAGATGAGGAGCACAAGAAGAAGGTTGAATCAAAGAACGCATTGGAGAATTACGCCTACAACATGAGGAACACCGTTAAGGACGAGAAGATCAGTTCGAAGCTGTCTCCGGATGACAAGAAGAAGATAGAGGATGCCATTGACGGTGCTATCCACTGGCTTGACGGCAACCAGCTCGCGGAGGCCGATGAGTTTGAAGACAAAATGAAAGAGTTGGAGAGCATCTGCAATCCCATCATTGCCAAGATGTACCAAGGTGGTGCTGGTGGTCCAGACATGGGCGGTGGTATGGATGAAGATATTCCTTCAGCCGGTGGCAGCGGTGCTGGTCCAAAGATTGAGGAAGTTGATTAAGCATGCTTGTTTGACGCGTAATCAGTAACTAAATTTCAGTGCTTTTTCATTGTATTCTATAATAGTTGCTTGGGAGGGACGGAAAAGCTATGTTTTCCGGACGGGACGTTTGTTGTGATATTTGCTTGCGTCGTGTCCTCCAATGAATTCTCTTTTTTCCAAAGTTGATGAGCGTATTTGTCCAAAACCCGCCGCCATTGTTGGTTCAAAACTTCAAAAGCAAGCAAGCAAGCATCACATGCTTTATACTGCGCCACTTACCATTAGTATTGATGTCTATGGTTGATGAAGTGGTTCGAATCCGAGTCTGGCCCCGCATGTGTACCCAATCGTCTTGATTTAGTCCAAATTGGCAAATCCGCGTGACTTGGTCTAAATTGGCAAGAAGTGTAGGGGTAATAAATTCTGCTTGGACAAGTAAAAATGATTTTAATGTGACTGAGGTTTAAGAAGTTGACCCAATTTTTACCTGAAGTCAAAATTTTATTTTTTCTTTTTGGCAATTTGGATTAGAATTAAGATTACATATTAAGTTTTATTTTAAATATATTAATTTAATTTAATTTTTAAAATTGCTTTGAATTTTTTTAAAATTGTAAATTTTGACTTGGGTGAATATTGGGTTAGGTTTTAACTTAAGTTTAAAAGTCATATTATAAATTTTAATCTTTATATTCTGTATATTTTACAATTATGTTTTTCATTAAAGTTTTAAAAAAATTAAAGATTAAAATAAGTTTTTTTATAGTTTTAAAAATCAAAAATTTTTATATGGATCTTGTATTGACAAATTTTGTAAATTACAAGCACAAAAAGGAGTTGGATGTAGAACACAAGATCATATAACAATAGTGGCATTTTATAGAGAGAACTGAATGCTTGAAACAACACAGGGTAAACTTTTTATATATTTTCTTTTTCCTCTTTCTCCACCTTAGGAGTAAGGATGTTTCAGTCGGGAAAGCCAAAGATAAACCACCTTACTATATCCACCTACAAGACTCCACAAATGAATTGCAAATACATGTAATCTGAAGAAAAAAAAAAAAGCAGATTTCATTCATAGATTAAGGTTAGCAAACAGAAGCACCAACCATCCATAATTCTTCTCAAACTAATGTCTCTTTCAGATCGACAAAAGCCCGTTCACTCCAAGGGGAAGGGCGAATGGATACCCGAACTTCGTGCTCTTCTGGTCCTGGACGATGCTTGGGTACAATGATTTCTAGCATTGTTCCTGTCTCGTCACAGTATGCTTCGAGTTTAGCATCTTCTGGTATGCGGTTTGGAAGAGGAATTTCCCTTACAAAGTCCCCGGGAGGGCAGTGCTCCGGTGTTGGATCAGTTAGCTTAAATGTTCTATCATGTCTCTTAACAAATGGCATGCAGGCTGTACTTGTACAAGATATCTTCACAATTCCATGTGTGTTAGTATTTCTCCAGGTTACCTTTACCCTGTGAAGATCGGCAAAGGGCAAGCTGACGATGATCAAGAATGCTTCGTCGTCTTCGTATATTGTTTTTGCTGCAGTAACAGGTCCATATACATTCTTCATTACCCCACTGAACTCATTCAACCATGCTGGCTCAACCGGATGAAGATTCATATCGACTCTTTCACAATGCAAGTTATTCGGCAAGCATTCGTCTTCATTTCCGTTAGCTAAATAGTCCTTCTTCCTTTTGTTGCAGCCAGGTGAAAGGTCAATGCTGTCACTGTTGCTATGATCTGATGACTGAGTTGAGAGGTTTAGACTGGTACCATTTAGCAACTTTCTCGGGTGACAATTTCCATTATTCTTCAACGTAAATTGGGAGCGTTCAAGCTCAAATTCTGTGTTTGGAAGGTTTCTCCATGAGCCAAAATCACTCGCTTCAAGAGGAATGGTGAAATTTATGTCTCGGCCAGTAAGCTCCATCCATTTCTTCCGCTCTTCCTCATCTAGACTCATGAGATTGGGAGATCGAACAATTTCTATGCCATGAACACATTGAGGATTAGACAGACCCCGATAATGCTTCCGCTGCATCCTATGAGATCGGACAAAGCCTTTGTCAGCACTAAATGGAAAAGGGCGCTCCCCTTGTCGAGAGTGGCCATTCATGTAACTCCTCAGTTGCATCTTACCCAATGCGTTCTCAGGCCTTTCCTTGAAAACCCACATGTACATATTCTCCATGTCATGCTGTACCAAGAACGAATCGAGCTGCAAATCTGATTTATCATATCCGGATATGCCATTGCTGTCCCTGGTTATCTTGCCTTTTGATTTCTCATTCACAACAGGCTTAAAATAGAAGCTAAAAAAGAACCAGGCGCCCCAAACACTATCAAGCCGCTTTGAACATTTCTTAGCAACTTTTGGGATATTAACAACTGTCTCAGCCTCGTAACTTTGAGGGCCAAGACCAGCATCAAAAATGTCGCAAGGTTCATTCCATGTCAGTGGAGGAGGTGGACTAGGTTCAGATGAGAGAGGGAGGTTGATATCAGGTGGCCGAGATAGAATAACTGAACGATTTATTTCCCTCTCTAATTCATCGTGCGTGAGGGCACCCGAATCCATCGACAAAAGTGTAGATGGATGATAATTCTCAATTGACAAAGTTGTC
Organism: Erythroxylum flavicans; assembly: GCA_027576715.1. NCBI lineage: Eukaryota > Viridiplantae > Streptophyta > Magnoliopsida > Malpighiales > Erythroxylaceae > Erythroxylum > Erythroxylum flavicans. The sequence goes on from JANZXP010000003.1 coordinate 32,322,334, forward strand.
AAGAGAGCTTCCCCCATGATTGCTTTCTTTTTCTCTCCTTCACTTTTGTTGGTAATGAATCTTTAATTTGCAATCATCCCACTGCTACAAGAAACCCACTGACATCTTACTGAAGAAACTAAACACTCCTTCTCAATCAATCAACAAAACCAAATAAGCAACTCATAAATATCTTCATGATTCAAAAGCCCAAAACTTCCAACCACAACAACTTCACAAGATTCATGAAACAAATTCAGAAGAACGCAAATAGTGACATCGATATCATCAAAGCATCAACGACCTGAAATTAACAAAACAAAACAACATCAGTAACTTCTTCAGAGACCTGTCGGTTTTATGACCAAACCTTGATACTAACAGCTCAACTTACAAGCTGCAAGCTTGCAAGAAATCACAAAGAGAGAAACAATATCGACCTCATGGTTCAATTGCCGACAAAACCCAGAAGAAAACATCCATCAGAAGTGAATTTCGACTCCCTTGTTTTCGATGATATTAAAGCAATGACAAGATTAGTAGATTACCAAATCCATAAGGCTTAACATAAGTCCAAAGTGGAAATTTTCAAATTCTAAATGATACCTAATTCAATAAGCGCTCCTAAGATTGAAATTACCATTTCTATATATCCATGTACACCTTCCCTGCAGCAACCAAGCAGCATACAAGCTGAATACAAAAAGGAAGGGAAAAAAAGAAAAAAACATCGACAACTCTAACAATCTATAGATTTCTCCGATAGTGGCAGATAAAAGGTATATTCAAAGAGATAAAAATCCACCAGTAATAGAACCCTAACCCTAAAAAAGGCAAATTTATGAGGGAAAAAAAGACAAACCTGAAGAGATTCGAATTTCACCTAAAAAGAGACTCGTCAAATCCCATCCAAAACAGAGACACTACCATTTCGATCCCCATTTAAGAGAGAGAGGGGGGACTAACCGAGTGACCGAAAGATAGAACGGAGTTCGTTAACGCCGTCGCTTCTCAATTATTGACGCCGTTAAGTGACGGTGACGGAGACGTGGTCAAAAGAGGCACCTCTCTTTGGAATGCGAGTTTGGGGGGGGACTGATGATATAAAATAAATGTGAGACATTGGACATTTGGACCTTCCCTCCTGAAAGTCTCTCCATAACAGCCAAACGCATCGTTTCAAGAGAAATTAAATTATATCTTTACTGCAATTAAAAAAATAAAATATGCATTTTTATAATCAGTTAGTATGATAATTAGTTGACCTAAAATCGGTTGATCTCATGCCACGTATATTTGCATAATAATAATAATAGTCTTTTCTTTTTATACGATGAATGACTTATCATTATGATAATTAAATCTGACTAAATTATAAATTATAAAGATAATTAATTATAAGTTAGGAGTATGACTGTATACTGTTAGATTTTCTTAGACTCCATGTGTCAGCAAGATTTTTACTAGATGTTGTTATTGTTGAAAGATAATAAATTATAAATTAACAATTTAACAATTTTTTAAAAATTAAGTATTCAAAATTTTGAAAATCAAATCATTTAATTCCAAAAAATTTTCTTTTTTATTGCTATAATTAATTTTAAAGAATTATATGATATCTTTTTAATGACTTTTTAATATCTACTTTAAATATATAACTGTTAATGTCTTTGTTAAATAAATTTCAAATTTTATGTTAGCTAAAATTAGGAGTTATATAATCCTTTTAAATATTAATTCGAAAGTTTATTCACTGCATATCTAAAAGATAGAGATTGTGGGTTCCTCCGTCATAGAGATTGTGGGTTCCTCCGTCTAAAAAAAATGTACTAAATAAAATGTGCAACTTAATCTATATCACAATCATAGTCGTAGAGTATAATTAATTGAGCTATTGTGAGTTGGAACCATATGTAGTGTAGTTGATTGTGTATTATTCCAAACTTTATAAAGTCGTTTTTTGGACAACATTTGGGGTAGGTTATACTTGAAAAGTTGGTCCAAATGTACTCTATACAATTTTATTTAACATTAACTTATCTCATAGTGTCATTAAGTTATTTATACGTTCTCTAAGGACGTACCAAGTGCTTGTTAAATATGTTTATTCAAATTCTCGTCTTTTAAGGGCACTATGTACCATTTTAAGAGTGTTTTTTAAATTAAAGATAAGTGAATTGATAATTTTTATAATAAAAAGTTATAATCACTATTTTTAAATAACTTGTAAATCATATATTTTAAATAAATAATTACTTTTAACAATAGTGTTTGGTCATTCGAAGGAGCACTGTCTAATTGTATGATGTCCAACTCTATTTAATAATTTATCTAATGTTTAAAAATAATGTCAGTTTTATACATTAAACAAGGTAAAACTCCTTTTGAAGGCTCTTTGTCGCTTATCTTATGGGGTTAATAGTCCAAGGAGGTGATAAGTTATTGGTTATGGTGATAGTCCAATGTGTTAAACGCTGAAAACCATGAACTTTTTGTTTTTTTTTAAAAGGAGGAATCTTTAATCGTTATTCTTCATACGCTCATTTGGTAAATATCTGAATTGATGCAATAATTTATAAATCATGTTAGTCAAATACTTCGTAATAAGAAAGTTCTATACGGCATGCTCGATTGAGAGAATATATATAGAAGAATTCGAATACAAAATTTTTTAACCTATACCCTTCACTTTACCAACTCAAACGAAGAGCAAGAAATGGACAATGACTTGTCCCTACAACTTTCGTGCAAAAGCCAATTTAGATTTGGATAGACACAAATGAAGCAAATTTTTATGATAATAAGTTTCTTAATGAATTAAATTATTAATTGTATAAAAAAATAATTTAATTAACATTTATAAATTTTACTGCATTTTTATTTTTGATAATAAAATTTAAATAAATTACAACCTTTTTAATTTTCAAGCTCTTAAATTGAAGAGTTTCTTATAAAAAATGATGGTTAAATACACTCTAGTTCTTTATGGTGTGATATTTTTTATTTTAATTATCATATTTTAAAGATTATTACTCATATTATTATCTAGTTATCATACAATTTCATCTATTGTATTTCATTAATTATGCATTTATTTCTTTTAACTCAAATTAATATGCAATTAAAAATTTTAAGTTTTAATACAATATTGTTTTAAATTATAAATAAATAAAAATTATTAAAATATAATAAAAAGAATTTATATAATTAAACAATATTGCAAATATTATCTTAAAAACTTATCCTACTAACTGAACGCACCCTAGCATCAAATGAAACCACATCAAATCTTCTGTTTCAGTTACGGTGTTACAATCTTGTTCTACTAAATCTCATTCATATATTTATGTGATGTCTATGTAAATATATAAATGAGATTTAACAAAATATAATAAGAATACTATAACTAAAATGGGATATCTGGTCCGAATGAAACAACTATTAAAACTTAGATGGTGATCTCATCCACGTAACAATTGACCTCATCTTTTCATATTCGATATCACATTCAAATATAAATTGGAAGAGACACTAACTTATAGCAGCTATTGGTTTGTTAAAGGACAACTAATAAAAAAAAGTAATAATTTATAACAACAATTTATTTTATTATAATTTTTAATATGTAAACTAATTTGTAAATTATTTATTTACGTATAGGGTCTAAGAAACTTATATTAAAAAAGGGTCTATAAGTACCGTCCTAGATAGTACCTGGTTGCTCCAATTCAGTCCGTTTCTGATGGAGATCTTTTCTGTTGCTTGTGGCCAACCCTAAACGACTAAAGTGATAAGTGTTTTGAGATCACAAACTCTTCAATAATTAAAAGGTATGTCATTCAATATTCTTTCTCTTAGCTTTATAATTGATGTCAAGCTTGAAAAGCAACAACCTAAAAGTTACATTCCATCCAAGTCCCACCGAGATACAATTTAACATTTTGAAGTCAATTAAAATTTGGTGGGAAAGAAATAGATTCACTCATTAAATAACTGTGTCCAAATAAACAATTTGTTTTTAAAAATTTTCTAAATAAAAAATATAATTAATAAATGTCTGAAAAATTTTATAAAAATACAGCACTATCTTGAAAAGACTTTGCAAAAAAGGAAAAAAAAATGAATCCCGCACGAATTGTTAAGGATGACAATAAGTTGATTCATAAACTTAAATTTAAGTGTTTTCAATACATCGACCTATGAGCTACACTCAGGTTCAAACCGACCCGAGACTTAACTATTATAAGCTAGTTGAGTCTCGAGTAAACCTAAGCTTAGATAGCTCAGCTCTTGACCTAATTAAATAAAGACGTTATTTTACAAATTTTTAATATTTTTTAAAAAAATTGACAGGATTGATCCATAAACCAACTCATAGCGATCCCTACTAATTATTAGGCTTAATGCCCAATAAAAAAAAGGTGCTATTAGTGCATTGAATAATATTGGTAATACTTTAGGCAATAAAAATGAATATCATGAGAGATTTAAAAAACTTGAAATTCAAAAAGTGAATTTTATAGTTTATATGTGAGGAGTATAGACCCCACATGGCTTATATGATAGCTTTAGAAGAGACAATGGAGCTCTATGATTAGCTCTATTGAAGAAATGGCAACTTGCTTCATATTTCCACAAGTGGGTGTAGGATTTACAATTTAGAATTCACATGGTCAATAACTTATTGAGTGCTTCCTTAGATAACACCTTCATCACCAAATAGTTTAGTTTCCTTATCATTTTGAAACTTTTTGGTAGATGAAACCTCAATTATTAAAATAACAACATGTTTCAATTAAAGTGGAAAAGATATGATGGGATCATTAAGGCGGTGGTTAAAATGGTACATTGCAACTTTTATGTACATTACTAATAAGATGATAAAGGTAATGAATTGAATCAGGTTGACACTTTTATGGTTCACTACAGTTGATTCTTTTATTCGTGGATTGAAAACTTAAATGTAGTGATTAAAACCGATTCATCTTATTCGATTATAAAATTTTAAAACGATTGAGTTTTAAGTTCGGTTTTTTTTGTTTGATTTATTTTAATGACTTTTATTGTTAAAACGAATCAATTGATTTTATAAATTAATAAATTTTTATAAATTAAAATAAAACAATTAATTTTTATTAGATATTCTTATTTTTTAATTAAACTTTAAATTCGTTGAAATGACAGTTTCTTTTGATCATTAAGTAATAAATTAAAGAGTGTGTAGTCAAAATAATATCTTTTTAGGGAATGTGCAATGGTATAATATCTTTTTAGGGAATGTGCAATGGTTCATTTTTCAAATTCGAATCTAACACAAAATTTAATTAAAAGGTTAATTGTAAACAAAACTCAAACTTTTGTTAAGTTTTCAACTATAACCCAAAATTTTAAAAATAGCAATAAAATGTCTAAATTTTCAAAAATTTTCAATTATAGCCAAAGCTTCAAAAAGTGACAATAAAATACTTAAACTTTCAATTTTTTTTAATTCCAGTCTGAAGTTATCTGTTGTTTCCCCTCAGCCTTCAACTGTTTGTTTTCTATTTGTTTTTTTCACGCCCCAAACTGCTATCGCATTACAGCGAATTACACCAGTAAGTTTTTCGTTTTTAGTTCGTTCTTCTAATGCTCTTAGTGTGATGGCCTCAAAGCTGCATAATCTAAAAATCGAAGGGTGAGGGTGTCGAGAGAACAAATTGAAAATTAAGTAAAAAATTGAAATCAAAGCGTAAGGTCATTGGAGCTGTGTAATCTGATTTAGGTCATATTTAAACAATAACATCGTTTTAATTATGTGATTCAATGACGTCGTTTTAATCATATGATTAAATGATGTCGTTTTCATTAATCTTTATTTGTTGTGTTAATTTTGGCTGATGTGTATTAATAGTTAAGGTTTCTTAAACATATGGCAAGTCACGTTAGTAAACTTAACGAAAACACTAACACCGGGCTAAAATTGAAAAAAATTGAAAGTTTGAACATTTTATTGCTATTTTTTTAAGTTCGGGCTATAATTGAAAAAATTTGAAAACTTGGGCAATTTATTGCTACTTTTTAAAGTGCGTGCTATAATTGAAAAATTGACAAAAACTTAGGATTTTTTAGTAATTAATCCTTAATTTAAATCTAATTAATTAATTTTGAAACAAATCAATCCAAATTTAATTTATCATCTTTATCCACCAATTTAAGTATTTAAATTTTAAATCATGATTGGAGAATGACAACGGAGGGTATAATTATGATGAGTTTGTAAATATCAATTGAAATGACTTATAGATTATTGTTTTATACTTTAAAGATTGCCCAATACACAAAGATAAGTCTTAAGAAATTTAATGTTATAAATAAAATCATGACATGGATTTGATCAACCTTCTCTTTATGGCTTGGACCTATAATACTTGGGTAATTCCCAAAAGGAAAGCCCATTAATAATCTTCGTAGTACTGTGTATCTACGAACTTCAAATTTTAACAGAAGGGGTAAATAAACGTTAAAATGATAAATGCAAATGAACATTATGCTACTTTAATACAAAATAATCTTAATTTAATACTGATATTACAGGACCTTACATTTTTAATCAATAATCATTGAAGTTGTTATAACTCGTAAAAGTTCAAATCTTTTTTTTTTGAAATAGAAGAATCTGAAGTCGTTGTCGTCTAAATACGTAATAAGTAAATTTTCGAATTGACGCAATAGCTTATAAATCGTGCCAATCAGGTATTCTGCACTAAACAAACCTTGTACGATAGGCTCAATCGAGAGAGTGTAGGTAAAAAAATTAGAACACAAGACTTTTTAACCTCATGCCCCCCACTCCACTAACTTAACCATCCCTTATGGGCTAAAAGTTCAAACCAATCTAATGGCTTTGTCCATTTTAAAAGATTTGTTATTTTTAATTTTATAAAAAATAATTTGTAATATTGTAAAATTTTTAAATAGATTCATAGTCAAATTATTTTAACAAAAATTATAATAAAAGCAGTTAAGAGTTAAGAGTAATTATACAAGTCCATATGATAATTTCGTAGGAACGTTCACGAGTTAGATCAATTACTCTTCACGTTTTGTAAGAGGACATACATATATCTTGACTTAAAGCGTATACTTTTATATATGAGTCCTTTTTTCTTTTTTATTATAAAAAAATCTCGTATTAATAAACGATAAGTATCTATGTTCACCTTTTTTATTTTATTATTTTCTTTTTATTTGAATATTAATTATTTAATTCCTTATTAACAAATTACCACCGAGATTTATTATCATTTTTTGCATGACCTGAAATTTAGAGTTGTTATAAATTTTATTAAAATGATTATAAAAATTTAATAAAATATTTTTTAAATTTTATTTTTTTAAAATTAATTTAAAACATTAAGAGTGTATTTTTACATAAAAATTTTGTATCTCCGTCTTATTTTTATTCAAACGATAATATTAAAGAAATAGTTTTAAGATCTGCAATTAGTAAATATGAATAATCATCAAAATTATATAATTTTTATAAAATTTTTTACATAATAATCATTTAATACTTATTTTCTTAGATATAAGAAGGATAAACTAAACTATTGCAAATTCAAGTAAACTAATCATTGAAGAACTTTGACTAATTTCTTACGACTTGGACAAGCTTACTAGAATACGAAAGGCAGGCCAAAAGCCAACCCCACAATTAACTAAGAATCAAGCATTTCGGTCATAGCTCAACACATGACGAGTACACCAACGACGAAACCATCTTGACGCTTTACGTGACTTTTCTCGGGAGAAAAATTAGACGACAAAGCTCCAATAACAACACCAATCTTGTTCTTATCGCCTCCTTCATCGATTTAGTTACATACCCTTTTAAAGACAACCTGCGATGTTAGGCTGCACCTTAGCTAATTACCAACAATGTCAAGCAATGGTGATGATCTCAGATCCAAACTCCTTGTTCTCTTACTCGGTGTTGGATTGGCAACTATGATGACCACCATCTACCGCTGTGTAATTCTGGGTCGCAACCGTTACCGGACGGTGACCCTCCCGCCGCGTTCGGGACAAAATGACACCACGCACAGGGCGGAAACTCCGAGCAGCGCCGAGATATCGACGGCACAGTTGATTCCGGCATATAAATACCAGAAAGGAAAGGGCTTGATCGGAGACGAAGTGGGCACATGTGCGATATGTTTGTGTGAGTTTGAGGAAGGTGAAGAATTACGTATGTTGCCGGAGTGCTTACACTCGTACCATGTGGCCTGCATCGACATGTGGCTACACTCTCACACTAGTTGTCCCATATGTAGGAAAGATGCTATGTCAACTCCACAAAGCTTGGAGCATATAATTGAGTTCGATTCTCAACGACGTGGTTCGGAGACGTACAGAGATGTGGGTATGCTGCAAAATGTAATCTTACATTCGAGGACGATGTGATGAGAACAAAAGAACTTGCTAAAATGGCCGTCTTTTTTTGTCTGATCTCCGACAACTTCCATAGCCTTCGAAGTTTCAGGTGATAATGACACGTTCTCTTTCTATGTCCAATTTGTTTGAGAAATGGTAGGATTAGTACATACGAGATAGACACATGTTTGTTGAGACAGTCTTTGAAGTTAGTGGACACAGCATAGGCAAGAGACATAGGTAGAGAGATGAAGTTCGTGTTAATAGCCAATGAACCTTGAAAATTGAATCGTTACATTCACTACTGATGGAGTGCAATGGAGTCTAAAAGATTTGTTTCAAGGAAGTGAAAATTGGATTTACCCTTAATCTTTCTCTTGTCTATTTATAATTAGGGTTCACAATCTCCTTATTAATATCAATCTTATTTTATCTAATTGGTTCGAAATTAATTTTTTATTCATTAAACAAAATTACATTTAACTTTAATTAATTCAAATTAGATAAAAAATTTGAGTTAAATTAATTTGACTTTCTCAAACTTGAGTTTCGCTTAAATTTTGAGTAAATTAGACTTAAATTTTAAACAAGAATTGAGTCAAAATGTCAAAATACTAGTCCTATATATAATATCATATTTGATAAAAAATGTTCATATTCAACACAAATCAATGAGTCTAATTTGATTAAATTTTAGACTAAATTCGTATTTAATTAAAAATTTTGAGTTCAAATTTTGATTTAAACTTATTTGAAGTGGTCAAATGTAAGTCAGAGATATGTGTTCCACATTATTTGGAAGTATCGTTTTGGAGTTGTACGATGGAACGTAGATTTTTGGTCAATTTGTGACACTCAAACCACCTGTTCTATTTTTGCTATTCCAACGCTGTTTCAACCGATCTCATCCACATATTTGTGTGGGTTTCATATAAATATGTGGATGAGATAAATTAAAACAGCGTTGGAATAATAAAAGTGAAACAGGCGATCGCGTCTCAATTTATGGATGCTTTAAAAAGATGGAAACATTCTTGGAGTAATGGGTGAGATATGTTGATTTTAGTGTCTGTTTGGTTGAGCTTATATCAGTAGAGTTTTTGTCAATAGAGCTTTTATCAGTAGAGCTTTTCTGAGAAGAACTTTTTTAAAAAGTTAGTTGACTGTTTGGCTGTCAATTAAAAAAACATCTTTTTAAAAAGAGTTTCATACAATAGATTGTTTGGCAACATAAAAATAAAAAGCAATTTTATTAATTTTAGCTATATTTTATTTTATAATAAAATTATTTAAAATATAAATATTATTTAAAATATATTAAACAATATACAAAACAAAA
>JANZXP010000003.1:32332163-32347422 GCA_027576715.1 Erythroxylum flavicans
AATTTCAAAAATAAATATTAAAATATATAAAAAATTCAAATAATATTATATAAATCTCAAAATAAACGTGAAGATGTGTTTGTGGATATTGTGGAAATTATGTGTAAAGCATAAGAGTAAAAGGGACTAAAAAATAAGTTCATTAATTGATATAAAAATCTACCTTAAAAAGTACTTTTTTAAAAAGTTCCAAATTTGAGCTTTTGAAAAAGCTGTTTTTTAGCTTTTAAAAAAGCTATTTCTACTCTAAAAGTGCTTTTGAGTTTACAGCCAAATACTCATTTTTTCTTTAAAATAGCTTTTGCGATGAAAAAAAGTACTTTTTCACTTGTCAAAAGCTGAACCAAACGCACTCTTAGTTTCATCCAACTTAGGAAATGCTTGTAAACATAGGCAAATAGATAAATATTTGTATTAATAGCTAATAAGCAATTGTGATGTAATGACATAGACCCAATTATATATGATCATCACCTGATGGCCATTGATAATGATAACAATAATAATTAAATGAAAAATTATTTTATTAAAACAATATTTTTATTACAATAGTGATAATTATTAGATAATAACCACCAAATTATTTTCTTAATAAATTGGATATACCATTAACATTGGTGTCCCATATTGTTTGAAAGTACCAATTTGACACTAATGTTTAATGAAAAACATGAATATTAGAGAAGCATTGGCTTTTTTATTATGAGAGAATATAGGCATGTGTCTTGAAAGGTTAATTAATCTGCTTACAATTTATGTAAAATAAAAGGAAAAAAAGAAGAAATGAACTTATATTCCATTTTATGGGCCATAAATCTTCACAATAGGCCCAATATCGAAGTCCACTTTGGTTTTCTCCTTCAAGACACGAGCCATTTTTGAAAGAGCCCCTCACCTAAAAGTCTTGTGGGGTTGGACTCAAAATTCTTCCTTTGAAACTGAAATAGAAAGTCCAAAAAACTTAATTTGGTGGCTTAACTAAAAGATAATTATTTTAACGCACACAGCACATCCTAAAGATAAAATTTATAAAAAAGTATTAAATATATTGATTTAATTTTTATTTAACTCTCATAATTTAAAAATGTTCACTTAATGCGTCCAATAATATTTTATAATATATCAAAATTTAATAATATTATTTAATTCTTAAATTAATATTATTTAATGCAACCCTAAATATATTTTTATAATATATTAAAATTTAATAATATAATTGACCAAAATCTGCACAATAATTAGTAAATATTATTTTTCAAGATTTGAATATTAAAAAAAAGTATAATAAAAGTCTAATGTGATTAGTCTTAAAAAATATTGCAATAATTAATCTATCAAGCTTGTTCGTACTAATGAAGGCCGATTGTTATGAGTTGCTAGACCCACAAATTAGAGTATGTCTTTTCAAATGGAAGTTCATAATCATTTTCGACGAAGACGTGTGAGTTGGTAAGACCTTTTCTCTATTTAAAACGACACCGAGCACTAAATCTAAAGAGCAAATCACAAAGCCCCTCACGGGATAATCTAGTGGTAGAAAGAGGGAGAGGATTGTGTGAAAAATTGTAGGTTTAAATTAGGGAAGGAGTAGGGTGATATAATGTCTCTGACATTGTGGCCTATCTTTTAGAGCAAATACTACTATTACTATCTAGGATCAAACTTAAATTTACTTATCTACAAAACCGAGTGGGTAATTCATAAATTCCAGAATTAGCTAGACAAAGCCCAAAGCCTGAATTATATATAAAAAAGAAAAGAGCAAACCACATAATAGTGAACTGTCATGTCCGTGAATTAAAGGATTAAACATTCAAAATTCTCTTGTGGTTTAGTTAATTTTAGATTTTTAATTTTTTAAAAGTTTTATTAAAAATAATTAAATATACCTAATATAATCATCATACATAAATTAAATAAATATTATTAACATTACAATTTAATTTAACTTTTTAACTCAATTTGAACTATTGATTACAGTTGAATTAAAACCTAATTTAGACCATCTTATAACTAATATCTGATTAGTTTATGTGTTATTCATATAATATGTATCTTATGTTTGATTATTTTTTAAAAAATTTAGTTAAAATATAAAAAATATTATTTATTAATTATCGTATACAAATTATCAATTATACATTTAAGTTAAGTTGACTCAACTTATAAAAACCCTTTGACACAAAAGTTATAACACATTAATCGTCGTGAACAAATTCCTTATTCAGTGTCGCATATGGGATTTTGTAATACTTCAGTTAAGTAAAAGAGGAAAATTGGAAAAAAAAAACCAAAATACCATCAATTATCAATGAGACATCAACGCCCTTTAATTGTGATCCCATGTGACTCTCTCTCAAAGAGTGTGACCTGTCAAACCATAAATAGGTAGTGATGGTGCCGACTTTTTTGCCTCGTCCTTTGTTATGTTTCTGTAGCAATTTTACAGTACAAGACAGGATACTGAAGTGACATGTTCTTACTAATGTAAGAACTTGAGGTTTTAGCTGCTGTAGGACAATGAGTTTGGGGTTTAAAGAGTAATTATGTACGAGTGTGAAGTTCACTTCATGTGGGTTTATTGTATAAAAATTGATTCAAAATCATGCCTCATCATTTGAGGTTGTGATTTTCAGGGAGAGAGAGCTTTTTCTTCTTTATTTCTTTAATGGTTTAGGTTTAGCAGGGGGTTCATACTTTGGCCAGATAAAGTAGGCATGCTCTTGTTAAAGCATTTGTTAAAGAAGGTGAGTGACTTGGATGTTTCTCTTTCAGTTTCTGTCAAAGTTCTTGAATCTGGAATCTTGAGCAGGTTTTTGTGTTACGTGAAGATTGAGACCTATCATCAGCTCTGAAACTTTCTCTTTTTTCTTCTTGGATTCTATTCTGTTCAACACTGGGAAATCACTTGGCGTCCCATTTAGTTGTAACTTGGTCGGTGGTCTTTTGCATGACATTAGGAACAAAAGATGAAATCTTTGAGTAGTGTAGGACTTGGTTTGAGTATAGTTTTTGGATGCCTTTTACTAGCTCTGGTTGCAGAGCTCTACTATCTGCTATGGTGGAAGAGAAGGCTTACCAACAGAGAAATTGGAGAAGATTATAGCAGTCCAGCAAGAGAGTTGTTTTACATGTTCTGTTTAAGGAAGCCATCTTCTTCAATGCACTCTCGAGAGTTATGTTCTTCAGTGAGAATTACTGATACACTTGTAAATCCAGAACAAGAATCTCAACTCCATGTGAGCACTAGCAAAGATTTACTGCTCAAGCCTTTTGGTACTGACGATCAGATGGAGACAGAACTCACGATGTTGCAGAGTCTGTCAGGTCCTCCAAGGTTTCTCTTCACAATTATTGAAGAAACAAAGGAGGATTTGGAGTCTGAAGATGCCAAATCCAGAGGTGATAATAAGAGTGGTAAAGGGTCTAGGAGCTTGAGTGATTTACTTGTCACGGTAGAGACACCATATCTAACTCCTCTTGCTTCACCACCATTCTTAACTCCTCCTCTTACTCCTATGAGTTGTAGTAGCTATAACCAGCAGGACTTCCATAGCTTTGAAGCTTCTATAGTGACTGATCATCACAAGCTCAGGACATCCCCACCTTCAAGATTCAAGTTCTTGCAGGCTGCAGAGGAAAAGCTGTACCGAAGCAAATTGTTGGAAGAAGTTGACAAAGAGGTCCAAGAGAAGGATGGTTATGTCCAAGACTATAGGAAGAAGGATTCTAGTTCACAGGAGGAGGAAGATGGGCCTTTTATCACCATCACTGTAGATAAGTATAAAGAGAGTGAGCTTAGTATCTAATCAAACTATCCAAAACAACTCAGGTACTTCACTCTTGGTTACTTCACTTTCAACAACCAAACTCTGAAGAAGCAAGAACAGTATGTTCTTTCAATAGAAGAGCTCTACATGATCAACCCCAAGTGACAAAAAAAGATTCTTACTTTTCCTCATTCATGCTCATTTTTTGTTTCCTGATTTCTTAGTATCACCATAATTTTTAGGTAGTGTTCCTAGTAGTCCTTGTATCTTTCTGGGATGTTCTTGAGTATGAGCTTGGAGGGTTAATCTTTGCCAAGAAAATTTTCAAGCAGACAACATTCTGAGCAGTATCATGTGGAAAGGTTGGACAGGAGCAAGTGGGGTTTTATTTGTTTTTTTTAATTCAATCTCCATATCCTGAGCTGACAGAAACCTGCAACCATTCCTGGTGTGATTGATGGTTAGTACCGATGTTTTTTTTGTCTGTATAAAAAGGTTTCTGAGAATGAACACACCTTTTTCTCAGTGCTTGTTCCTTTCCTCCTCCATGCCTGTGACACCCCCCACATGAACAAACATTATTGCCATGTCCTGATTTTGTATTCTTTTGTTGCGTGCATGATGTTTGAGTATATGCCCCACCGAGCAACATTTGACCCCCCTGATCAGAATTTGACAAAGCAAGGACTGGATGGGTAAATTGGAGTTTTTCTATGTAGCCAATCAACACAAGGAAGCAACTTTCATTTCAAGAAAGTGACAAAAAATGGAGAAAAAGGAGAGAGGTACAGAGAAGTAACTTGGGAGATGGTGAGATGGTTCTTGTGCTTTTTTCATAACCAACAAAGTTGCATGCAAATTGACAGTGAAAATGTCTGGTGTGTGGGATTAGACCCAAAAGGGTTTTCCAGGTTGTAGAGAATCATTACAAGCATGCCTTTTAACAACCCTTTTTTAAGTATTTAATGCATGAGTAGATATGATCACAACTTTACTTTCATCCGAGTTTAAGTTGTATGAACAAAAGCAGATGAATCCAAATTTTTAGTTTGTATTACTGAAATATTTGCATTAAAAGATCTATTTGCTTATGTAAAAATGATCTTAGTTATTAGAGTAATTGTTAAAATTGCTCCATTGTCACCAAAAAGTCACGTATTTAACTCACGGAAATAACTTTTTTGTAATACATTTTTATCGTTTAATTGAGAGTTTTATAATGGAATGGAACGGAATGGGATGAAAGTGGAGGATTTTATGTTACGTTCTATTCCATCATAAATAGTAAAAATAAGAAACTTCTGATTCGGGAGTTTATGATGAAATGTAAACTAATAAATACATATTATCTAATATACTCTTGATAATTTTTTTTAATGCCAATTTTTTCTTTTAACTTTAACTTCCTTTTTTCCAAACTTATTTATTACGGCCTATAAGCTTATCATACATACAGATACCTATTACGATTCACAAGTTTATCATTTCTAGACTTCTCTTTTCATTCTTTATGTTCTACCACTTCTTTTTCTTTTCGTGTTGTTTATTAAAATTTTTATTACTTTGAAATAAAATATATAAAAAAATTATTTGTGACTTTTTAATTAGACATGAATTTTGTTTTAAAGTCATAGTGTTAAATCTCTTATAACAACCATTTTAATATCAGGGGTATAATAGTCATTTATTATACATTACATCTTATTACATTTGTCTTCTAAGCAACATTTCACTATATTACATTATGAATCATTTCATCCTTTCAAACAATATTTCACTATATTACATTTCATTTCATTATAAATCATTCTGTTTCGTTTCGTTCCATCCTATTCCATTAATTACATCCAACTAAACAGGTCCTAAAAAAGGAAGACCGTCGGGATAAGGGTTATTCATGTCATAAAATATTCTATATTTTAAGAGAAATTCTTTTAAAAACTTTTAAGAGGTCGAAGAATTGATGGGCGATGAGAAAGAGAGGATATAACTCGTATCAATTTTGAAAAGGATGATTAATTAAAATAAAAAATGTTGAATTTCGTAAGCATTGTTTACATTAAATTCATAAGTTACTTTTAACTTTTTTGAATCATCAAACTTTTTAAATAAGCGATTCACGAAATATTACTTATATTTAACGATTTAATTCATATTCAAAAAATAAAGTTATTACATATATTATAATTGAATGATAATATTTATATATTTACCAATAGAAAAAGAAACAAATAATTTTCTTATTAGATTTGGCAACAAATTAAGATTAGAATTGGTCTAATTTTTTAAATCTCAAACTTAAATTTTGATTAACTCAAGTCTAATTTATTAATTTTAGATTAAGCTCAATAGGTCAGACTCAAATTGCAAATTCAGGAAGCCATCATATCCACCGAAAAGAAAAGCTTATGCCCCACAAACCTTCAAAGCCTCTTTTGCACCTCTTAACCTTCCCATCCGCTTTCGTAAAGTGATAGAGAACCATCACATGAACTGTCCCAGTCGTTAAGTTGATTAAAGATTGGGCAGTACACAAACAGCAGGACTGGTGGGCTGAACAACATTTGACAACATGTCATAGAAGATGCAAGTCCAGACCCATCCCACAAATAGTTTTTGTCTAGGTGCAGACATGGCTTTGTACTAATCTTGGTCCCCTAAACGAAGCTATGGGGTTTTCTCATAAGCCCATCTGACGTTGGGTTGTAAGGCCTAAACGGAACACTCATGAACTCGCATGTTCTGCGAAAACCCACCGTTGACAATCCTTCTTCAGCGCGAAACAAGCACCTGATTTTTGAAAGAGTAATTCCATCGAACAATTGGCTTGCAATAGTTGCTGGACTTCCAAAGTCATGAAAGGGAAAAAAGCCACAATCTTGACGCTTGCTGAGAAGTGCAAGGTCTTTGTCTTTTGTTTCTGATTACCATAGTCATTGTCTACTTTTATCTACTTAACATCAGCATCTTATTGTAGAATATACTGGCCTCAAATTGGCAAGCTCAACTTAATACCATTAAAGCTGATGCCAAGGGAAGGTATGTTTTTTTTTTTGTTGGTCTGTTCACTAATCATAAAGCTCAAAGCTTCACATGATTATCTGCAGATTATTTCATGGTGGGTGTTTATAAGTTTAGAGTTTATTATACGTTGAAATGGTTTTTTTTTCCCCACTTTCTGAATATGCATTTCTGCTTACTGGGTAAGCTGCATTCTGAGTTTTTGTTGTTTGTTTTTCTTAGCAAGGAGGAAGTCTACACTTCAAAAGTTAAGTACATGCTCAAGAAGGGAAGACCCTATATCTGGGTGCCTGAAAATGACATGCATAATATGGTACAGTTACTGGATACTTTATTGAATTATTAACTTCTACCTTGTGTTTATGCATGTCAGTTCCTGTCAATGTATTAGATGTCAATCGTTTTGTTGGTCTGTGAACATTGAAGACTGGCTTGAGAACAATTGGTGTTGGAATAATCTGATGATGATGCCTAAACCTTTTCTGTATTTTCCCTTTTTCTTGTAGAACATGATAATTGATGAACGTGGTTCTTTTGCTATTGCCACTCCTTTCCCGGGACCTCTGGCAAAATTACTGAAATCAACAAAAAAGGTTCGGTTGAATTTGAACAGCACTCCTCTGGTTACCTACCATTTCTTTGCTCTTCTGACCCTCCACAATGTATCCTGAAAGTGCTTGCTTGTATAACCTTAACATTGTTTCATATTTCTAGGTATGATTTAGGAAGTAATGGTTTTGTGGGAGTATTGGATATAAAACTTAAAGATCTGATATGGCTATTGTTACACTGCAGTTACCAGCTAGGGTTGCTCTAATGGGAGATGTTGTGCCTCTTAAAGATGATAAGGTTTGGCCATCTAACCATTATCATAAAGTTTTGTGTTAGGCTAGGAGTTTCCACTGCATGCTTTGATACTTTAATTGGTGAATAATTTTCATAGTGTACTTTTAGCCTGACTTGTTGGCTGTAGATTGCTTTACATAGACCTAACCGTGGAACTGTAATATAATAGTGAATCTTCATTTTACAACCCTTATTTATCAACTCTTATCGTGATTTAGCCGATTACACACCACGATTTAATTACAACCAGCTACTCTAGCTTCCTGGATTATAATTCTTGTGTCTTGCAAAAAGAATCTAGAAAAACAGTTCACATTATTTGTTGTTCTCTTACAGGCTCAGCTGATTGCAAATAATGTCAAAGAGATTATCCTGTCTGAAGAAAGAATGATTAATGAATCCTCCTACACAGTTTCTGGAGTCCTATCTTCTTCTGATCTTGCAACATCACGAAGTGCAAACCTTAAACAACTACTTGATGGGGGTCAAAGATTCAATATTTATAGGCTTACCCCAAGGTAGATCTCTATGTTGCTTTACTATTTCCTTAACGTAGCAAGAAGCTTGCGTAATTTAATATGTTGCCGCTAATACAACTGGTAAAGTTTTGTGTGATATCTGAGACTGGAATTGAGACCAGGATGTCTCCGCCTGTCATCAATCAGTGCATAACTAATTCAACTTTGATTAATATACTGTGCTTATGTATGAAAATAAGGATAATATTGAATGGAAAACCAAGCCAACAGGCTGACGATTCCAATTTATTGTACAGTTCATGCATGCTTATTGATGGTCATGGAGATACTCATGAAGTGGATATGGAAGATTTTGAAACGTCAAAAGCAGACCCATTGGGTGAGACCCTCTGTTTCCATCACTTGTTCCAAGATAGAATCTGTTACTTAAATAAATCGACATGTATGTAATGATTAAACAAGATCTTTAACTTCTTGTTGGGTGCAGCTTCATTTTCTGCCAAGCTAATTGATGGCATCAATCAAAGTGAAGCAAGGCGCCGAGCCCTCATGCTGTTTTGTTTGGTATATTTGAATGTGAATGCAAGGGTAAGATTTTCTGTCATATAAAGTTCAATGGATGAGCATTATCACCTTTTGTAGTGCATGCCATTAAGAGACTAAATTATGCTTTTAACTTTTTATGTCATATAGATTAGTGTTTCTCCTGGATGTAGTTATGTATGTCCTGTTGGTTTTAATTACATAAGATAAACTTTTTTCTTGAGCTCATCAAACTCAAGGTTATTATCACTATGCTCTGATGTATCATTGGACTGATGGGGTCAAAATTCATAGCTTGCAGGGTTTAGTTTTAATCCCAGATATTCCACTGCTTCTTAGAGTCCAAAAAATTTAAATGCTAATCAATTGTGTTAAGTATGCATCTGAAAGCATCTGCTACTACTGTTGTGATATCTCAAAACTTTGCTTTGTTGTGCAATGTCCTGTAGGATGCATACTTGCTAGCTGTGGACCGTAAGGGATTCGATGTGCTTGGAAAGGTTCCAAGACAAACAGTGAAGGATGGGGACCATGGGGTTGGTGAATTCCAGTGGAAAGAGTACAGGTTTGCCTTCAAGGAGGAAGCACAAGATGTCGAAACATTCTGCGGTCGTCTCGTGGAGATGGAAGAGGAGGCTGTTACCAAAGTTTCAAGTTCTAGTGGTTTGATTTGAGCAATACATTTGATCGACCCGCTCTGGAACATCAGAATTAGCCAAACGTCACCAATGTAAAGTTTTTGCCAAACTGGGCTAAAGTTTTCTGTAAATGGCTAAAATGGTATTTGGTATTCTATTTGTGTTGGTGCATGTTTACTGTTTCTCTTCATTTAAGAAGAAAAGCTGATAGAAACACAAGTTCATGACATTTGTCAGGTTATATGAACTGAGCCATAAAATATAGCAACAGGCAATGGGAATAAAACATAAATGAGACGTACGGATAAAATTGGATCGTGAAGGAACATTTGGGCAAAAATTTTCAGCCTTTCTATGGCAAATGTTGTCCGTGACTAGAGGCTAACCAGAGAGGAAAATGAAACATTTATCATAAGGTCGAAAATAGCTAATGAACTACAAAAATTTTCACCGGATCATGCTGCAACCAGCTTTAAGTTTCTTTCACACAAGAGACCGCCTTGGCTTTTAATCAACTTCCTCGATTTTAGGACCTGAGGCACTGCCACCAGCTGGAGGAGCACCGTCAGGGCCGCCACTGCCAGCATCAGCACCCCCACCTTGATACATCTTGGCAATAATGGGGTTGCATATGCCCTCCAGTTCCTTCATTTTATCCTCGAATTCGTCTACTTCTGCAAGCTGATTGCTGTCCAGCCACTGAATGGCTTGATCGATTGCGTCTTCAATCGTTTTCTTGTCAGCCGCAGGAAGTTTTGAACCTATCTTCTCATCTTTGATTGTGTTTCTCATGTTGTAGGCATAGTTCTCTAAAGCATTCTTTGCCTCCACCTTCTTCTTGTGCTCTTCATCTTCAGACTTGTACTTCTCCGCCTCCTGCACCATCTTCTCAATCTCTTCTTTGGACAGCCTACCTTTATCATTGGTGATTGTGATCTTGCTTTTCTGACCGGTCGTCTTGTCCTCAGCTGACACATTCAAGATGCCATTTGCATCGATATCAAAGCACACGGTGATCTGAGGCACACCCCTAGGTGCTGGAGGAATACCAGAGAGTTCAAATTTTCCAAGTAAATTATTGTCCCTTGTTCTTGTTCTCTCACCCTCATAAACCTGTATCAAAACACCAGGTTGATTGTCTGAGTAGGTGGAGAAAACTTGCTCCTTCTTGGTAGGAATGGTGGTGTTCCTCGGGATCAAAACGGTCATGACACCACCCGCAGTTTCTAATCCAAGTGACAGTGGAGTAACATCCAAAAGCAACAAATCCTGCACTTTCTCATTACCTTCGCCACTCAAGATTGCAGCTTGAACAGCAGCACCATAGGCAACAGCCTCATCTGGGTTAATGCTCTTGCAAAGCTCCTTCCCATTGAAGAAGTCTTGAAGAAGTTGCTGTACTTTGGGGATTCTAGTGGAACCACCAACAAGAACAACATCATGAACTGAGCTCTTGTCCATCTTAGCATCTCTCAGACACTTCTCCACAGGCTCCATACACTTCCTGAAAAGATCCATGTTGAGCTCCTCAAATCTAGCACGAGTAATTGTCGAATAATAGTCAATTCCCTCGAACAGAGAATCGATCTCAATGGTGGTCTGAGCAGTTGATGAAAGGGTCCTCTTAGCTCTCTCACAAGATGTCCTCAACCTCCTAAGAGCTCTGGGATTGCCGGTGATGTCTTTCTTATTCTTCCGCTTGAACTCTTGAACAAAGTGGTTCACCATTCTATTATCAAAGTCCTCGCCACCAAGATGAGTGTCTCCGGCAGTCGCCTTCACCTCAAAGATACCCTCTTCAATGGTAAGTAACGACACATCAAAGGTCCCACCACCAAGATCAAAAATCAACACATTCTTCTCACCAACACTCGTCGCCTTCTTGTCAAGCCCATAAGCAATAGCCGCAGCTGTTGGCTCGTTGATGATGCGCATAACGTTGAGCCCAGCTATGGTTCCAGCATCCTTAGTAGCCTGACGCTGCGAGTCATTGAAGTAAGCAGGGACAGTAACAACTGCATTCTTCACTGTCGTTCCCAGAAATGCCTCCGCAATCTCACGCATCTTCGTAAGCACCATCGAAGAGATCTCTTCAGCAGCAAACTGTTTGTCCTCTCCTTTGTAAGACACCACAATCATAGGCTTATCACCAGGACCTGTAATCACCTTGAAGGGCCAGAGCTTTATATCACTCTGCACAGAAGTATCACTGAATCTCCTCCCAATCAATCGCTTTGCATCTGCCAAAACCCGCCAACACAATCATTAAGAATAACTTCCACTTACTATTATAACACAATCCCAATTGCGGCTACAATATTACGTTTGCGGTCTGAACTGTTACATATGCCGCAATTACGATCATATTTCTCGTAATTGTCTCGCATCGTCCACAGTTATCGTAATTGCCCGCAATTCGTATCTTTAAGACCTTGATAAGAATGAGAGAGTGGTACTAACCGAAGACAGTGTTAAGGGGGTTCATGGCGACCTGGTTCTTGGCAGCGTCGCCGATCAGACGTTCGGAGTCGGTGAATCCAACATAAGACGGTGTCGTCCTATTACCTTGATCGTTAGCGATAATCTCGACCCTGTCGTGTTGCCAGACACCTACGCAAGAGTACGTTGTCCCTAGATCGATACCGATCGCGGGTCCTTCTACTTTTCCGGCCATTCTCCGACAACTGTGGAACGCAAGACGGTATTGTTAAGGTTTCGGTTTCGTTTAATGTTGGGATAAGGTACTACGAGGATTTGAGAGAACATATATAGATTTTGGGGTGTGTGTGAAGGTCAGTTCTAGAATGTTCCATTGAAATGTCGAAGATTCTGGATCGTCGACGCCTTACGCGGCTACTTTGTCGCCGGAGGATTGGAATTCTTGACCAAGTCGACAAGCATCCGCTTAGGCCGACCAATCCAGTCATGTTGGCGCCAATGTGAAGTTTTTTTTTTCCACAAGATAATACGACACGTCGTTATCCATTCATCCAAAAGAAGTTAAAAGGTTATAATTAAAGTTATTAATAATAGAATAACCCAATTCATATATATTATATTTGGAGGGTGCTCTCAGTAAGTTTTGTGTTTGTAAATCAAGTATTTTTAATAAATAAAATTATTATTATTATTATTATTATTATTATTATTATTATTATTATTATTATTATTATTATTTAAAATTAAGTGATTATATATTTAACCAATTTCAAGTCTTTGAAACATTTGATTATTAAAATTAATTAATGTATAAGTTTTCTTTTATTCTTAATTTAAAATTATATTTTAATTCAATTGAGTTTAATTCAATTTAAAATCAATGAATAAATTTTTTTAAATTTTAAACTGAAAATAAATTAATTAAATTAAATTTTAAATTCAAGAGACTTTATTTGAACTTGAATTAAAATTAAAAAATAAACTCAAAATTTTAAACTATAATCATACTCATTTAAATAATTTTGATACTAAATGCAGTCTAACACGTTGCGAATATTATCCCAATGTACATAAGTTGACATCATGATATGCACATGACTGGCATAGTAGCATTTGTGTCAACACCCATTTAGGACCAAAATGCATATTATTTTCACGTGAACAGCATAATCATTTAACTACAAAGTCTAATTAAAATAATTGTTTTTCCTTGTTAACTATTTAATAAGAGAGTTATTTTTAAAAGATAAATACAATTTTAAAAAAGATAAATAATTCACAATTGCAAAGAGTTTCTCTACTAATTAGGAGTAAAGTAACATACTATTAGACCTTCTTAGATTTTATGCTTCAATGAAATTCTTACTGAATGTTGTTGTTGTACAGATAATTCACAAACTTCGTATTTTGAATTTTATAAAAATTTTATCCAAGTAATTATTTATTATTTAAACGAATTTTATAAAAATTTGAGCTTAATATTTAAATATTTAAATGTTTTTAAGAAAGTCTCATTATCTTAAAAGTGATGAAACATAAGATGATTATTGTTAATACTACGGTATAACAAATAGTTTAATTGAATTTGATTTATTAACTTCAAATTAAACTATTCAAATTAAATTAGTTAGCGAAATCCTAAACTAAATAAATTGTAGCAAGTAATCATCTTCACAAGTAACAACAACAGTTTTAGTTAAGAATAAATAATATCATTTATTATATTATCTGTCGTATTCTTGTATCATTAGAATGTTCCATCTTGGGACACATGTCATTATCTAATTGTACCATACCTTATATAAATAAAGGAGAGTATGCCTAGAGGCATTATTCTGGAGCATTCATATTTTCCACTAATATTTGTGTTGGTATCGGAGCTAGAAAAATCGTCATTAATGACGTCAACTGGGAACCAAAACCCTACCACCTCTCATTTAGAAACTGCCGTCACCACTGAGAATTCTAGACCTCTCTCTTTACCAGTAAACAACTCAACCACAAAAGAATCCGCTGTCTCACCCAACCCCAACATTCCCTTTCAGTTTCCACAATCGTCCTAGTCCTTCTCTTTTGCCCCACCAATTTTCTCCACCACCTATCCTTCCACCCTTCTGTATACATCGATCCCTATTTCCTCCCACCCGCCTACCTCCCCTCCAACCTTCGCCACTCCTTCATTGTTTCCAAATTTCAGTCCCTATACCTACCCATTCATCCCAGTGGCTCATCAAGCACCTAGTATGCCCACGAAACCTATTCCTTTGCTAAGCTCCTTGAATCAAGTCAATTCCATTAAGTTGGATGGAGGTAATTTCATCACATGGGAATCGATGGTCCTTCCTATCATCAGAGGTCATGATCTTGAAGGATACCTCTTGGGTACCCAAGCTAACCTACCTGAGTTCACTCTTAATGAAGCCGAAGAAGTTCTACCAAACCCAACATTTGAAGACTGGCCGGCAACAGATCAAATTCTTCTAGGTTAGCTTCTCAGCATAATGACCCTAGAGATTGTCTCTCAGATGACGCACTGTCATCTACTCTATGGAAGGTAGTGAAAGAATACATCGGTGCAAATACAAGATCTAAGGTCACCTTTTTGAAGAGTGAGTTTCAGCGCACTAAGAAAGGAAGTCTGAAGATGAAAGAATACTTAGCCAAAATGAAATCCATCTTAGATAATCTCATCCTTATTGGTGCTCCCTCGTCTATCGCTAATTTAATCACTCAAACTCTTGCTGGTCTTAACACAGAGTATACTCCTATTGTTGTACTGCTCTCTGAAAAAGAGAATCTAAGCTGAAGCGACCTTCAATCTAAATTGCTCACTTTTGAATCTCGACTTGAGCAACTTCAATCTTTGTCTCAATCCTCCCTTTCTAATGCCTTTAAAAATTTGGCTTTTCAGTAACATAGTCAGAATCATTTTGATGTCTCTAGAGGTAGAGGAGGACGACGAAGACGAGGTAAAGGTGGCCGTGGAAATGGAGGCCGAAAGCAATCAGGTAAATCTGATACATTTTGTCATCTTTACAACAAACCTGGACATGAGGTAGTGGATTACTGGCATCGTTATGATTGCAACTACAGAGGACCTCCTAAGAAAAAGGAGAACGCTTTGGCTTACACGGCAACCTCAAACACTGTAACAGACTCAGCATGGTATTTAGATACCGGAGCCACTCATCATGTTACTCATACTTCTAAAAACGTGGACTCTGTCAACGCTAATTCAAGTATAAATTCGCTTTTTATTAGTGATGGTGCTTCTCTTAAAGTTGTCAAGTCTGGAAATTCTAAACTGATATGTGATAATCCTAGTAAGTCTTTGAAACTCCAGAGTGTTCTTGTGGCTCCTAAAATCAAGAAAAATCTGATCAGTGGATATAAACTCACCAATGACAATTCAAATATCTTTGTTGAAATTCACTCACATGGGTGTTTTGTGAAGGACAAGAGTAGTAATAAAACTCTGCTACAAGGTACTACAACACATAGGTCTACTCGGGGTCTCTATCAG
>JANZXP010000003.1:32347522-32373107 GCA_027576715.1 Erythroxylum flavicans
TGAGATGTAATGTAACTTTGAACAAACCCTTGAAGTGCTTGTTTAAGCCTTGCTGCACGTTGCCTTGTAATAGGTCCGCTTGGCAAAGTAAGCTTGTCTTGGTGTGTGGCCCCTTGATCTCCATTGCTGCCATGGCTTCTTGTATCAAACTGTCTAGTTTACTATGCAAGGGCTTGGTAACTAACACACGTCATTCCTTCCCAATGATTTCCACCTCTATATAGGACCAATGATCTATAAGGTATGTCATATAGGACTATACCCTAGGCATGTTTAGGATAAGTCCTAGCATGTACAATGTTTTTTGTGTCATACATATCCAAACTAATAAATGTATGACACATGTTACCATATAGACATTCAGGGTATAGTGCTCCAATCCCATTGATGGAGATCAAGCGATGGAGGACATACCAAGGAGGGAGCAATCTAATCTAGTTCAAGTTGATGATCCTTTACACATTGGGGAGGGCTAATGACTCGAGCAAAGGCTAGAAGAATGAAAGAGGCTCTAAATGGACTACTTGAAGATGTTTAGGCCAAGCAAGAAGCCACTGGGGCTGACTTAGATGTAGGGCATCCAACCAAGCCACTTTACATACTGGCAGGTGGGATAGATCTGAAAGATTTTGACACCTTAGAGCTTTCATTTGAGTTCTTGATCTTCATGAGAGTTGAAGAGGACATCTTGAGCCTTCTAAAATGCTCAAGAATGTCTAAATCAGAGTTTTTTTTGACCCCTCAATGGATAAGCTTTCTGTGGAGTCCAGAATCTGCCCATACATCGCTCTCCCTTTGCTTAGTGCGATCTCTAGGCTTTAGTTGCATGTTTTGGACCTTGTTTTGGTATTTTTATGTAATAATGGGCTATTTAAACCATTTAAGCCCAAGGGTTTCAGTTTTTTTGGATAAATTTTATTATTTTGGATTTTAGTTGCTCTATTGGGCTTTTAAAGTTAATTTAGTTAATTTCAGCCCAGCTTGGTTAGTTTTGGGCTTATTTTACTTAGTTAGGGTTTGTTAGGTTTCTTTAACCTAGAAAACATTTACGTAGCTGTCAAAAACAATTGTAGGGCGGATCACGAATTCTGAATTGAAAAGTGAGTTTTTCTTTACAACTCTTGGTTGTTCTTAGAACTGAAAACTCATCTAGGTTAAATCCTTGTGAGAGACTTATCAAACACCTTTCCATAGTGGTTATGGCATCACCTCTTCCCAATACCTTTGGTTCTTTTTTCTCTAAGCAACGGGTTAAGGTCTTTCTGCTATTACATATTCCAACTGGTCCTGGAAATTCATTTTCTGAATTTGATTTGTAGGTTCAAAAGCACGTTCTTGTTGGGTTCACATTAGTTTGGTATTAGAGCTTTGGCTTAATTCTATTGAATTCATACGTATCCTTTTATGCTTTCTTGTTTGTTTCTTTTTTGTTGTGACAAGTCTGATCTTTCATGTTCTTTTATCTTTTTGAATTCTTGTTTCTAATTTCATATTCTTGTTTTCGTTTAGTGAATCTTTGCTTTCTTGATCTTCAGACCTAAATTAGAAAAAGAAAAAAAACGTGAAAAGGAAAGAAAAAGGAATCAGAAAAGAAAAAATGTGAAAAAAAGGAAAGAAAAAGGAATCATAAAAGAAAAAAGTGAAAAAAGGAAAGACAAAGGAATCATAAAAGAAAAAACGTGCAAAAGAAAGAAAAAGCAATTAGAAAAGAAAGAAATCGTGAAAAAAAAGACAAGGAAAAGAGCCAAAAGCACAAAAGCAAGAGCACTTATATTTTAATTACGCAATTAAGACCAGATTGTGTTAAATCCTTGTTATATCTTAAGTCTTAGTTCATCTTTTGACTCCATTTCAATTAGTTTGTTATCCTTTGAGTCTTTTGATTTCTAGAGTCACAATTTTCTCCATTCCATTCATTTTGTTCAACAATTCATTCGACAACTTATACTCTTGTGTTTGGTGAGTTTAACTTGCAGGATTTACTTAGGTTTGAGCTGCTTAGTTCTATTAAGAGCTGAGTTGAGTGAAGTGAGAGTAAAAAGGCAAAGTGAGGGACATTAAGTTAAAAACCTTCAAGAGAGTAAATACTCGGGGAGAGAATACATCTTTGGGTAAAACACTTGGGGGACAAACTTTCACTACTCACTTTTTGTTCTAGTTTGTATATTGCACTTAAAATGGCTTCTAGTGGAGAAGAGAGGAGGGTGAATGAAACTATAGAGCAAAGGGCCATGCGGCAATATTTTGAGTGCATGGAAATTAGATTTGGTGAAATCCTTGATAGGCTGGAAATGCAAGATGAAGCTATAGTTGGATTGCAAAGAAACCATGGAATTGAGGCACCACAAGTGCAGAGACAATGAAGGCAACCAGTTCTTGATGAATTTGATGATGAGGATGATTATGTTGAGGAGTTTGATAATCATGCTCCTTTGTATAGAATTGAACACCTTAGAGTGGGTGGAAGAAGAAGAAGAGTTCTGGATCAAGTCGATAGGAATTTGGGCAACATTAAGTTTAATATTCCTCCCTTCCAAGGAAAAGGTGATCCCATTCTTTGAATCCTCAAAAACAGGGGGCTGGCAAACGTACACTTTTTCTTGTAAATCGCCATTGAGGAAGGCTGATTTGACATCAAGCTGAAAAACTTTTCAATCTTTTTGTGCTGCCAATGCCAAAATGATCCTCACTGTTTCAAATCAAGCAACCGGTGAAAACTTTTCCTCGTAATCTATTCCTGGTTGTTGCGTAAAGCCTCTTACCACGAGTCTTGCCTTATGCTTCTGAATGTTGCCATCTACCAAAAATTTTGTTTTAAATATCCACTTCAGAGCAATAGGAGTATTACCTTCATGAAGATAAGATGGCCCCCAAGTTCGATTCCTTTGAATGGACTGCAATTCATCTTCCATCGTACTACTCCATTCCTGATGTTGCAAAGCTTCCTTAACTGAAATAGGATCACCAACAAAGAGAACCAACAACAATGCAACCTCTCCTTCAATTTCAAATCCACATCGAAGAATTTTTCCACACTCACTTCTTCGTAATTGAGCTCAAACTATTGGAGTTGCTGCATTTGGAGAAGACTCTTCAGATGTAGAAGTTGACCTTGTTTTTTTGGAGTTGAATTCTAAGAGTGACTGGTCGAATCAATCTTTACTTCTTCTATTTTCTCACTTCCATATTCTTCAAAATATGCAATTTGCTCCTTGTCTTCTTTCTCCTACTCCTATTTTGCATCGTCAAAAAATACATTCCTACTCACTATAATAGTCTCACTTATAGGATAATAGGGCCTACATGCTTTTGATTTGGTGTAACATCTAATAAAGTTGAAAAATTTTCAGTTTATCTACCAAATTATATTTTTCTATTGTACGTAAGGCATAAAAAATACAACTGAAAACTCAAAGATGGCTTACCGAAGGTTTGTTCCCAAACTAAGCTTCATATGGAGTCTGATTCTACACTGCTTTAGTCGGTGACAAGTTGAGAAGATACACAACTGAAACTACTCTTCCTGCCTAGAAACTGTTTGGTAATCCCTTAGAATTGAGCATTTAACAGGCCATCTGAACTACGGTACAATTCTTTCATTCTGCCACTCCATTTTGCTCAAGAGTATTAGGAGTTGTCAACTCCCTCTTGATGCCTTGTTCGTCATAAAAAGTTGCAAACTCCTTATAAGTGAATTCACCTCCACCATCAGTTTTAAGGACATTTAGATATTTCCCGCTTTGCTTCTCAATCATAACCTCAAATTTCTTGAAATAGTCAAAAGTATCAAACTTGACTTGAAGAATGTAAACCGAGCTCATTATATTATAATCATCAGTGAATAAAAGGAATACCTGCTCCTAGCCAGAGATTAAGGCACGCCTTGATTTTTCTACTGGGAAGGCCTTCTTGGCTTGCTTGCCAAGGATGCCCCCTTATAAACTTGCTTCGACGGTACAATAGATGGTAAATTGTTGACCATCTCCTTTACGTTCACCAACTGCAAGCTTTTAGTGTTTAAATGCCAGTATCTCAGATGTCATAATTCACTCTCTTCCAATGCCTTGCTCATTATGACTACTTCTGTAGAGAAATCTAAAGGGAACATTATGTTTGACGACATTCGAGCACATGCAAAGATCTCATCTGTAGTCTTATTTTTTATCACACATTTTGCATCATTAAACTCAATCGAATAACCACATTCGATTAGTTGTCCAACACTTAACAAATTATGAGCCAAGCATGGAGTATAATGAACATCTTTTATGTACCTCTTTCTGTTACCTACACAAATTGTAGCTGTTCCTCTTCCTTTGATCTACAACTGTTTGTCATCCCCAAGTCTGACATATGACTTGACTATTTCATCAAGATCTTTAATTTTTGACTTCTCCTCAGTGATACGGTGAGAACATCCGTTGTCCATATACCATGTATCAGTTACAATCTTATTTGCCTTTGTCTCTGCCATGAACAAATAATCTTCTTGCTCTTCGTCCTACTCGATATAGTTGGCTTCTTCAGGTTTGGACCAACAAAATTTCTCGGTATGCCCATTCTTGTTGCAGTATGTATAATGTAGAGGACTATTTCGACCATGACCTCTGCCATGACCTCGAGATCCTCCTCTACCTCTCTTCCTCTGAAGCATTGATTCAAAGATTCAGTTTCCCCCTTAATTTGAAATGCTTTCTCATCTTCCTCATCAATATTTTGATTTATCCTTACTTAACGAGCTTGTAAGGAACCCATTATTTCATTAAAGGAAAATGTTGACAAATCCTTTGACTTTTCAATCGCAACTACAACATGATCAAATTTAAGTGCTAGGCTTTTAAGCACCTTAGCTACAATAGTTTCGTCATTAATCTTCTCCCGATACGCTTTCATTTGGCTCATATAGAGGAAACTTTTGCCAAATATTCTTGCACCGATTCATTCCCTTTCATGCTTGAGGTTTAAAAATCCCTATGAAGAGATTGTAATTTAACAGTGATTACCTTTGTAGATCCTTGGTACTTAGTCTTTAAGATCGTCCATGCTTGTTTTGTAGTTGAGGCCGCAACTATCTTGGAGAAAATCGATTTATCCACGGCCTGTTGAATGAAAAAAAGAGTCTTTGCATCGTGTTTTTGATTTTCTTTATGGCAAGCGCAGTCATTACTAGATTCTACAACACCAGCCTCCACGTAGTCTCACAAATCTTGAGACTTGAACAACGTCTTCATTTTGATGCTTCAAAACTCATACGAGTCTCCTTTGAAGATAGGTATCCGTGGTTGAGACACATTGATTGAACTGGCACTTGACGCCATTGCTTTGCATAGAGAATTAAAAAAAGATGTTCAATTCTTTAAGCAACCTAGCTTTGATACCCCGTTTATAGGAGAAAATAAAGAACTTAAACACTTTGCTGATATATAAAGAATGATTCTACTGATCAATCCAATATCTTATTGACGAATACAACTCTACCACTTAAACAGGTAGTACACGCATCATGGAAGAAACCAACTAAACTACAAACTCTTAACAAACAAAACTAATTTAGCTAGAAAGTAGGAAGATTTACGACTAGAAAATTTACAAGCTTATTTTACTTTAACTGAATATCAAAATAAAAGATCAGAAGTTTGAATCAGTCTTTACTTCTAACATGTCAAACACAGGTTTTACCAAATTCAGATTCATGTTAGACAGTTGCGAGTCTAAAACAAAATTTCTCAGCGTGTTTTCGGTTGGCGATAGCTCAGGTTTGAAACTAAGATTAAGAGATTGATGTTCTCTGAGGGATTAGTTGTTATAAGTGTCAAATTTTCTTCTGTTTTTGCAAGTTCTACGTAGTTTCACGGTGATTTCAGTGGACATGTTAGGTCGAATATTACGGTTCCAGTCAAGTCAGTTTGGGTCGGTTCAAGTCAGACTAGTTTGGGTCAAGTCGGATTGTTTGTGTTTTGTCGGGTTAAGCTTGTGTTTGTTGGTCCATGATGAGGTCAGTTTCGTTATTTTGAGTTTTTTTGGGTCTATTTGTTGGAAGGACAGGGAAGGCACGAAAAAATTTGGAATTGGCCTTTCTCAAGTTGAGTCGGGTCAAATATTTATCGGGTCAAGTAATTGGGTCAGATTGAGTCGGGTCTATTCGGGTCAAGTCGGGTAGTATTCGGGATAGATCAACCTGAACTTCTCGATGGGTACGCTTGTAAAGCCGTGGGATTGATGAAAGATGATGGAGGTTTTATAGAGGATGCTAAGCAATTTGTGTAAACCTTCTGTGTATTTGCATACAGAGCTACCTTTCGGAAGTTGACCGGAGATTGGTATGTAGATTGGGTTCAGAAAGAGATGGAAGGCTAATGGTGTATACGACTTTGGTTAGGGTATTGTTTAAGAAGATGAGGAAAAAAATGGGAATTTCGATTGATGGGTCCATTTACGCAGAAGGGTAAGTTGTTTCTCGTTGAATTGTGAATCCCATTTTAGTTTCTTATCAGCTGAAATGGATATGGATGATGAGTTACGAAGACGAAGTTGGGTGTCTCCTTCTGCTAGTTCTTGCGCGAATATTTGCTTCAACACATATCATTTCAGTAAGCTCATGCAATTTAGAGCCTTAACTTTGTTGTGCATGATCTTTACTGGGTCGTAATGCATCTAGATCACAGAAAGGTCTTTCTTAATCTCTTCCCTTTCTTTTACAGGCAAAGGTTGCTTAAGACAAGACTTCATCAATTCTTAAAGGTTTCAATAAGATTGCATACCTCTTTCAGCCAATCTAGCAGAAGGATGATAAGTAAATATGAAGTGACCCAATTAAGGAAATGAAGAGAACTCACAAGCCAAGAATGTCCAATTGGTGATGACAAGGTTATATACATCTTGTTCCAAGCTAACTTCTTCTCTATTGGGTCCAATCTGAAAGGAACTGCAAATTTCCTCCACCAACAGTGAAGTGCAGTACCACTGAAAGCCAGCAATAAACTGCAATAAAAAAGAAGCAAAACTGATTCTCGCTGCCGAACTTTCCTAATCCTCTTCACTGTATCATTATCTTCTTCTCCGTCTTGCATGTTTAATATCAAGTTGTGAGTTTGAAGAGATCATTGAAAAGCTCTGTAACATGCATGGAATCTGTATCTGTTACATTGTATTTGGACTTGGGAGGTGGGTCAGAGTTGAAAAGTTGTTGGATAGTTGCTAGATTTTGTCAACTAAAGTGTTGAATCACCTAATTAATAACGAACTCATGGAACTTCAGACTCAATCTCAAATGGCTCTCCTGTCCTGAAGTTGACCTTAACCATCATGCGAGTACAAACTGTTTCTATCTATTTACGTTTTATATTTATATTTATATTTTTAAATTTACTAAAAATTTTGTTTGTTTGATTTTGTTTGTTTCTGTTTTTTGATATGGTTTTTTTTCAGTTTTAAAATTTATAAAAACCACAATAAGTAGTTTTCTGTTTTTTTTATAATCTAATTTACTACCAACTAAAAATATATTATTTAATTATTTAATACATTAATTATTAATAAGAATTATACATAATTTATTTTAATATTATAAATTTAATTAATTAAAATTAGTTGTTAATAAAAATTATGAATATTTTAATTTAATTTTGTGATTGAATTAAATAAATTAAGCTAATAATTATTAATTAATATAATTAAATTGAAATTTATTTTAAATAAATAAATTAAAATAAAGTTAATTTAATAAATAAACTATATTTAAAATAAACGTTAATTTATAAATAAAGTTTAGTTTTAAAAGTTATTTATTTTAATATAATAAAATAATTTATTAATAAATATTATATAAGAGATTAAATAAATTTAATTAATTAAAAATAATTTATCCTTAAGCTTTATCTAATATGTAATTATCATCAATAATAAAAATATAACTACATTAACATTAATAACTAAACAATTTTTTGTTTTTATTTGAAAGAAAATAGAAACTAAAAAATTAAAATTAAAATTAAAATCACAACTAAATAATATAAGTAAAACAAAGACTCCTAAAATAACTTTTAATTAATTTCAAATTAAACTTGGATCGGACTTCAAATCAAATTTGAATTGGATCGATCCCACCCATTAGCATAGTTCACACTCCAAGTCCACTAATCTAGGCCTCGAGTTCTTATGTGGGGACCTGTCGAGATTGGGGTGGTGAGAGTCCAACTTTTTTCACCGACCCAGACGGAGATAGATACATGACTTTAAAGGTTACTTAGACAAGCAACGCGTGGTGGGACCCATTGATATCTGACATGGCATGTGGAAAAAGATACCATCTTGCCATTGACGACGACTACTTCCTCCGCAGCCGGCGGCTTGAACACCACCACGCCTTCCCTTCCTGTTCTGGGCGTGAAACAGTTATAAATTTTTTTCAACATTCTTATAATGTTTAGTTGTTAAGTGATGTGATTTGAGTTATTTCAATTGAAAATCTTAATACTATTTATCGATCATTGTTTGTTTTTAAAATTTTATTTATTACACGAATTATTAAATTAAAAAATGTTCATAATAATGTAAAATTTCAGTTTTAATTTATTTTAAAAGTTTTATATTCTCTAAAATTGATATTATTTGAAGTTACTAACTGAAATAATTATATTAGCAGAATTTTAATCTCATTTTAGTGCACTAGAAAAACATTAAATTATATGTAATAACTTATAAATTACATATTTTTATAAATTATTTAATGAATTAATGATTAGTTAAATTTTTAAAAACTCGAATCTTCAACATGCTTTCAAATTAAAAGACTCATCGAGATATTGTCTCTCGGGAAAAAAAAAAGGTATGAAATTAGAAGCTTACGAGTTAAGAAACACAATTCACCTAATGAAAGAATGAGATCAGTGGAGGGTTAGATATGGTTATTTATAAAAAGAAATCAAGGACCAAAATAAAATGAAGTACATCCAAAGACCACACCACCTTCCCTTTGTTATCTTTCCAACTCTCATCTTCTTTTTCTCTGCAACTCTCTCTAATTCATTGATGTGATTCTCCGCCATATAATTCTCCAAAAAACAAAAAAACAAAAAAAGAACATTAACCGATCAACCTTTACAAAAGAAGGATTAAAGCTCAAGAACACTATGGTCTTCACATCCACTCCAGTCCACCCAAGTTGGCAACAGGTAAATTCTTTCTTTCCCCAATTTCTCTCAAGACAAACAGAAAATGCCAAGTGATCAAAAGCTCATTGATAGTCCTGTCTCTTTTTCTTTTCGCTTAACTATATTTTTAATCCTGAATATGGTAACTAGCTACTTGCTTTAGAGTTCACTTTTGCTTTCTTCACTTTTGAAATTTGCAGGATGTCAATCAAGTTGGGGCTGAAAAAAGCCATCAACTTCAAACTCAGCCGCCTCCCGGAGGTGCCAGTGGGAGCACAGGATCTATCCGGTCCGGTTCAATGTCCGAAAGAGCCAGACTAGCCAAGATTCCGCAACCTGAGGCAGCCCTAAACTGTCCAAGATGTGAATCACCAAACACCAAGTTTTGTTACTTCAACAACTATAGCCTTACACAACCTCGTCACTTTTGCAAGACCTGTAGACGGTACTGGACTAGGGGAGGTGCATTGAGAAACGTACCGGTTGGTGGGGGTTGCCGGAGGAACAAAAGAAGCAAAAGAAGTCGTGGTGGTAGATCGAAATCTCCGGTTAAAAATGGATCTAGCTCAAGCTCTGAAGTTCCTTCTAATGGTTGTTCCACTGATGTCATAGGGCACCTACCACCTCCTCCACCACATCTGCCATTCTTTCGACCTTTGCATCATCTTGGAGAGTACAATTCCCGCGGAATAGGGTTAAATTTTGCCGGAATTCACCCTCCGGTGGCAGCAACGACTTGTGGATTTCCTATTGGTAGTACTAGTTCAAGTGGTGGCGTTGGACTTAATGATCGGTGGAGATTACAAGAAGTAGATCAATTTCCTTTCTTGGAACAGCCATCTGGGTTATATCCATTTCAGAGTGAAGAGGTTGAAGCTCGAAATTTCGTTGATCAGTTTAGGTCTAAGCCATTGGAGACTCTTGTTTCAGTGCCATCATCTCTGAAAATGGAAGAAAATGGCGGTCTGCACTTGTCAAGGAATTTTATGTTTATTTCGGGGAATGATCAAGATTGGAGTGGCAATGCATGGACCGATCTTCCAGGGTTCACTTCCTCTTCCATTAGTCATCTACTATGACGATAATGCCTCCAAATTAGTCCCCGAATTAGCTTTGTTTTTCCATAATTGCTATATAATCCGCAATCTGCAATTTAAAACCTTGATCTATCCTGTTGTTCCCTTCAAGACATATCAAACCAAAAGGTAAGAGTAAAAGAGTTTTAAAGTAAGCTTGAAGTTGAACCAGATGCTGTAGCCATTAGTGGGAGAAGGTTGTCATTAGGAGTTATCGATCAAAGGACTGCATGCATTATTAAGAGCAGTCAGAAAAAAAGGAGGCTTCTAGTCTCCGAATTGGATTGTTGCTAATTTTGTTTTTTATTTTACGTGCATGTAATT
The DNA here is from genome assembly GCA_027576715.1 of Erythroxylum flavicans. NCBI lineage: Eukaryota > Viridiplantae > Streptophyta > Magnoliopsida > Malpighiales > Erythroxylaceae > Erythroxylum > Erythroxylum flavicans. The sequence goes on from JANZXP010000003.1 coordinate 32,358,075, forward strand.
TATAAAAATAGATTGAATATCTAAAACGAAGAACTAAAGTAATTTATATTTGATCATGTATTGTTTGTTTTTTTAAATCTTTGAATTTTATAATCACTATTTTTTTGTATGTGTGTTGAATAAATAATCAGATATATGAAATATTCTATATATTATATTATTAAAATAAACTATTTAATGAGTTAATAATTTAAAATTAAATAATAAATTTGATCTACGTAATATTTAGGACTATCATTATATCTCTTCTTTGAAGAGCTGGAGCCCTCCATTTCGAACCTTCAACCTCTTGAAGTAAAAGACGTGGGATTAGTTTACTGGTTAGACTAGGACAAAGTTAAAATCTTGCATTGGCAAATTCCCAGAACAAAGGACTCTTGACTTTTGCTGATTATGATTACCCACACAAGCAGTAAGACTGTGTGAAGAGACTGAGTTCAATCGATGAATCTGTTAGCACTTGAAGCGAGACAATATATCCGTTGTTGCAACCTTCAGTTCCTGTAATACCCATTTGAGCAATTCGGAGTTGTCGCATCATATATCTCCTGGTCGTGTATCTCGTAGGAAATTTAACTTAAGGATAGTTATTTTTCAGAAGAAAAACCGTTGATGACTTGATGTAAGTTTGTAATAAGAATTGGAGTACTGACGGTTTTGGAATTATGAGATTGGACATACGTATTTGTTTGATGCCGTCTGAAAGATACAAAGAAACGATTGACTATACAATTACGGTGCAGAATGCTAGACCAAAGGACAAGTACCTGGTCTGTTCTATGTGCAAGTTGTATTGACAAGTCTAAGAAGATAAGGAAGCGCCAAAGTTACACTCAAATTCATGCAAAGACATCCTTAAATCACTCGAATTGATTTGTTAGCAAAAAAGAAAGAAAAAACAAACAAACAAACAACGTAAGACAAGGCTCACTCGAGCTCCACTCATAGTCAAAAGTTTCATTGATTTTCGTCCTTTACTTTTATTAAGCTTCTAGTATTTTTATATTAATATATTTAATTTTATCATAATTCATCTTTTGATTCATTGAAATAAGTAATACACTAACTAAAGTTAAATATAAATAATTCTTTATTATTGTCATTACAATTATTAATTTTAATACTATTAATTACTAAATTTTGTATTAGTGAAATCCTTTTATGGTTGTATGTTAACTTGAATTTTTTTTCAAAATAAAAACATGTATCTACATCATCATCATCAACAACAACACCTAGTTAAAGATCTGATAGTACGCATCCTTACCCCTACCGAGTAAAGAGGTTGTTTCCGATAGACCTTCATGCAATATGTTTCTACACTTTAAATTAATTAAGTTTCAGTTTACTATCCACTTTTATTTTTACTTTAAAATTCAATAAAAAATATGTTAGTTGAGTTTCAATCATAAAATCTATAAAATATCTTTAAAACACATAACTTTCAAGTATATATATATATATATATATATATATATTATGATAATTTTTAAAACTAATTATTTAATTATAGACAATAACAATGAGTTAAAAATTAATATATATCTTGATACTTGATAGATAAAAATTACTTAATAAATAGAACTTCTGTCGAAAGTAATAAATAGAACTTTACAACTTCCTTACTTATTTTATTATCCATTTTAATAAAATATGATAAATATATTATTAATAAATATTATCCATTTTATAAATATGAAATGAGATATTAAAATAAATTAGCAAATAAATTTATAGAATTAATTTATCTTCAAATTTTGTTTATTATTTCATTAATAATTATTAAACCTTTATTACGTTAATACTAACAATTGAGTAGATTTTATTTTAGTTTAAAATAAAAATAAATTTTATAACGAAAAAATGAAAAAGAAAAGAACCCCATTTCTGATTTGTGTGAGATTTATGATGTCGTCACTGAGACATTCTTGACGGTTTCGAATATTTTTACTAGAATGGAATCTGGGTTTTGGATCTGCTTTTACAATAACCAAGACTGTCTCACCAACAAGGAATAAAGCTATCCCTAGACTGTCAAAAAAGCATCTATCTCACTCTTATCTCTCTTTTCTGAGTGAGCTGGCAATGTCCAAGGTAATTTTTGGTCGGTTTGGCTGTAACGTACTGATTAGATAGTGATCCCAACAACATTCAAAGAGAAGACAATCGATGTAGAGGACAGCTCGGAATCCCATGGCAAACGAATTTACTCAATTCAGACTATTCAAATTAGTTAGTATCGCTTCAAATAAAATCTCCAAATAATATTATTTTTATTCGAATTTGAGCTATTTGATTTGGGATTAATTTGAATGTCCGAACTCATCTTGAACTTTTGCCAATCTGAATCTAAGTATTGGGTGTGTCTCTTTTGGATGCCCACATGTAAGATGTAATAGATTAGGCTTGCGTACGTTCTCTTTTTGTTTTCGTGGCAGCTTTGGCTTTTGAGAGGTCGCTGTTCTTATTTCTCTATGCCACACTCTTTCTAGGTGTGTGTGTATGTTTGAGATTCTAATTTGTGGAATTTGATTCCTTAAGTGCTCACGTTCTTCCACTCGTAATCAATCAAGCATTGATTTATACTCTCGGTCACTTCTACATGCATAATGCATTCATGTTTGGGATATTATTATTCCCAACAAAAAAAGTTTGGATTAAATCATATCTCAAATCAACAATTTGATTCAATTTAAACGAATTTAAGTTTAACAAAGATTTTTAAAATCTAATAAATTATAGAAAATTGGATTAAATTAAATGAAAATTAACATATTGAAATATATTTAATTTTGTTTAGGCATAAAAATTTTAAGATTCAATCTCGGGTTTTAAAAGATTTAGTTCCTCAGGATGTAGCTCGTGAATATTTTGCATAACTTGATTTTAATATTTAATTAAATTACTATTGAAAATAAGTTGAGAAGTAGAAACAATTGGAATTTATGGATTTGATTAGGATAATAGAATGAGAATTTGATCACTCCATAGTTTATTTTTCTCTATAAATTGTTAAAGTATCTCATATTGACTAAATATGAACGGTTTATAAGTCGTAAGGGTTAACTATTCAAATGACCAGTTCTAGTTATTTTGATAATAGTTAACCCAAGCTTAATTTTTGTTAGTAGATTCTACACTCTGTCTATATTAAAAATTTTAATATGGTATCAGAATAGGTTTGGTCCGAATTATTAATTTTTCAGTTATCCGTCTGGATGTCCAGTCCCAGAAACCTGGTCCGGTTACCATTGCGTTTATTTCAAGTAATAACTGGATGTCTAGTCCTAGTTGCACTTAAGGGGGAATGTTAGAGTATCTTATATTGACTAGACATGAAAATGTTAAAGAGTTTATAAGTAGTAAGGTCAACTATTCAAATGACTAGTTCTAGTCTTTTAACAATAGTTAACCCAAGCTTAATTCTTGTTAGTGGAATTATAATATAAATTATAAGAATATCCATTATATGATTTATGTATTCTTTATTTCTGCCTTTATTTGATAACAAACGTGCATAAAGTTTGGTACATATTATACGATCTTATGGTCCATTATGACTTGACAATTCACACCTACGTGCTTTATGTAAGTTCGGAATCAGTATAGCCTCAACTTTATTTTAAAATTAGAAGATTTGTTTAGGTAGAATATGAATTAATAGTGTTGAAAAAGTGAGATTCCCCTTTAATTATAAAATATTGCATTATTACTATGCTAATAATTCTTTTTAATTTCAATCAAATGGGAAATTTATGAGTAATTATAATTTTTGTGACACGACAAGATTGATTATTAGATTTATGAACCTGATTTATTTGCATTGTACTCCATAAACAAAGTAATGGAATGTTACGTAGATAAGCACTTAAATTTGCTAAAGTAGAGAGATACAGATCGATGGAAACTCACTTTGACCATCCTCTCAAAACGCACTCTTCTTTTCTTCTTCTATTTTGAATCATTATTAATAGTTGAATTCATTAGGTAGATCTTGAAGTTCTAACAACGTCCAACTAGGCTCTTAAGGATGACCTAATTAAGTGATAAGGGGAACTCTTGATAATCTCTTATGTTCAATTTCTTGAGTTTGAGTTGTTAGACATTTTTGTCTCTAGGGGTATTTTTGTCATTTTCCTATTGAGTGGACAACTATTAATTATATTTTTGTTTTTTAAATAAATTATCGGTTAAGTTACGTAATTTGACCTGGATAAAAATAATAAAGTGACCCAATAAATGATCTAAATCAATGGGTTGAAGTTCGGGCTAAAAATATATCCTGATTAGTGTGAACCTGGTATTTATCGGTCTTGTGATAGGGAAGCTTAATATAGAAGCTATATATAAAGGTTAAGGTCTCTTGCAGTTGCTCATATCAATAGTAAGCATAAGGAATCTTTGATCCATTAAGAGAGCTTACGTTTTGAAAAAATTGTAGAAAGACCTAACCTGAGTCCCAATAATAGATTCCTGTAAAGACGACAGTGAATTTCGGCTCGTTTCGGCTTCGAAAAGCTCGTTTGAAATTTCAAAATCAAATCAGATATTTTTCGCATTTCTCTATTTTTTACGTTTTTATGTTCGATCTGAGATACGTAACTAAAATACCGTTATGTATTACATAAGTTTCTTAAATTTTCTAATATTTTATGTAAGATGCTAAGATTTAAGTGATTAGAGAATTCCGAAGAGTCTCTAATTATATTTGAGTTTTCAAAATTGAATTTCTTGAACTTCCAAAAATTTCAGACAGGGAAATAAGTATTTTTTGTTTCAAAAAATTTTATTTTAAATTAATTATTTTTTCAAATTATCTTTTTAAAGTATATAATTTAATAATTATTTTTTAAAAATACATACTCAAACATTTATTCAGTATGCAGTCAAGGGTTCATTTCATCTTTTAAAAAGTAATGTCACCATTTGTGATAATTAATTATAAATTTACATCTTAAATTCTTAAGTACTAAATGTTGCCTTTATAAAAGGCTCTTCTTTTTTTTTTGATTTTGGACGGGACGTATATATTATGAGTTGGTTACGTAATCAAATGATGATGCTACTAGTTTAGTAAAACATCATCCTTAGACTGTAATTATTAGTCTTTATAATTAAGTCATACAATTGGCCCACAAGCTGTGACCCAGATTTAAACCAATAGAACACCAATTATATGGTTTTGAGTTCTTGTCATGAATCTCTTTCATAAAAGGAAGGAAAAGTTTTCTTATCATGTCTGATTAATTTAACTAAGAAAAACATCGTGGATCATGTTTAAATCTTTGTCCCTCAAAAGCACTGATTGGAAACATTACCTGTAATGTGTTCTAATTATACCAAAGGCCTGTGTTAGAATTCAGGATATCTACAATCATTTTCTAGCAATTCTAATTATTTGCTGCGTGGATGCAACTTTCTTAAAGCAATTGTTTCATGTCTCGTGTTGGTCTTAAAGTAGATTAACACACTATAGACATGACAAAACCCAATTAAATATGTTAAAAAGATTGCAACCTAATTCGATTTGATACAAATCGAAGTTAATGAGTCAAGTCTTGTTAATTGGACTTTGGGGTGAATTAGACTTAGAAGCTAGTTCAAAACTCAATCAAATGACTCGAATGGCACGACTCCGTACCACAAAACGAGCCGTACCACAAAACGACGTTCTTTTGGATGGTTGGAGTGAGTTCAAGCTATATGGCTCTATCTTAACCGAACTTTATATTAGGCTCAAGTTGGGACTTGGAGAATCAGAACCCAACTTGTCATTATCTTTAAATATGGTTCAAAGTTAATAGATCAAGTTCAATTTATATTCAGATTTGATGAGTTTAATATTTAAATCTAACTAAATTCGGGTTGGAGCTTAAATTTTTTAAATATGTGCAATTATATAAAATTGGATTAAACCAATTCAAAGCCAATAAATTTGATCTTATTTGTGTTCAGGATTGTTTATTGTCAGTATCTTACTGTACCTTAAAGAGATTATGAGTTCGGTTTCTTGAACTCTTCAGGATATTCAAGTGTTAACAAGCAAATGACGTAGCCAAACTGAAGCAAGTGGGCAAATTGCAAGTGGTGGTCCAAACCAACCACAACTTTGACAGGCAAAAGGCACTGATTCCATGTTAAAGAGAAAGGTTTCTGTTTGCTTGATTGAAGGTTCAGGATTGGGAAGCCTGGCATTAAGATAAAAGGTGAAAGTGGCAGGAGTACTCAAATTAGCTCGGTGAAACTGATATTTCATTTTTTTCACAGTCAGCTCCATTACCGTCTTTTGAGTCACTCAATAGGACCACTTAAGTGGCCATGTGTTTAAGTTTCAGGACAATCATAACGACATTATCATATTGAATTAGTGTTGGGACTATTGGCTTTTAAATTGTGGGCCGCGATTGTAATGACAATTGTGATGCACAATTTAAAACCTTTCATAAAAGCTATGTGGTAACATTCGCTGCCATAGAAGAAGCATAGCACCAGCGCTTGAATCCATCTGCAGTTTTTTGCCTTCCACAGTTTGAGCATTAGCTTGGCAACTTTTTCCTAAGATCTAGTGTTTCTTCTTCAGATGTTAAGGTGAGTTGAAGCTTTGCACAACACGGGTGCAGGTCTTGTGCATCCTTGTCTATACACTGGTACACAAACCCTAGAACGTCTCTTCCACAAGCGTTACAGATTCTTTCACCCATCTGTGGAGCTTTCTCGTGGAACTTGAAGATACATCCTTTCACGAAGGGGTGTCTAATGGTTTGATCAGGATTTGCACATTCGTCATGCAGATGGTAGTCGCAGTTTTGTGCTCGCACTCGTAGCAGGGGCCAAACCCCAGCTCCTTGCACCCATTACACTGACAGGGCTCTTGAGGATGGTTCTGATTTGATATTCTTGGACACAAATCCTGTAACCAAAGTGATTCAAATTTATAAGAAAATGCAGACAAATAACAATGTAATTTATACATATGTACGCACCGTGATATGAAGAGCCTCCATATACAGAAGAAAAGCATTTGATCGGCCTACCAAAGCACAATTTAAAACCATGATGATAATGAATTGTTTGTCATATTAGAATTTTTAATATAGGAAGAGTGTAGAGCCTATTAATAAGAATTAAGCTTAGGTCAACCATTGTCAAAATGACTAGAACTAGTCATTTGAATAGTTGACCCTTACTATTTTTAAACCCTTTAACATTTTCATGTTTAGTCAACATGGGATACTCTAATACTTCCCCTCGAGTGCAACTGAGATTGGACATCTAATTGTCACTTGAAATAAACACAGTGGTAACCGGACCGGACCATCGGAACTGGACATCTAGACGGACAACTAAGAAATTAATAATCTGGATCAAACCTGCTCTGATACCATATTAGAATTTTTAATATGGGAAGAGTGTAGAGCTCATTAACAAGAATTAGGTTTGGATAAACTATTGCCAAAATGACTAGAACTAGTCATTTAGATAGTTGACCCTTTCTACTTATAAACCCTTTAACATTTTCATGTTTAGTCAATATGAGATACTCTAATGCTTCCCCTTGAGTGCAACTGAAATTGGACATCCAATTGTCACTTGAAATAAACGCAGTGGTAACTGGACCGGTCTGCTGAGACTAAACATCTAGGCAGACAACTGAAAAATTAATAATTCAGACCAAACCTACTCTGATACTATATTAGAATTTTTAATGTGAAGAGAGTGTAGAGCCTATTAACAAGAATTGAGCTTATTAACAAGAATTGAGCTTAGGTCAACTATTGCTAAAATGACTAGAACTTGTCATGTGAATACTTTTAACCCTTACCACTTATAAATACTTTAACATTTTCATATTTAGTCAACATGAAATACTCTAACATGTTGTACTTGGATTCTCATTTGCTATCCAATTCTAATAAAAGTCAATCTTAATCATCCTATTTTAGATATAAAGAACGTTCAATGTGTGATTGCAACTTAATATTTTACAAAAGGAAGTTCAAATCTGTAATGTTATGTCCAATTCCGCTTGACCCTAACATTACTAAAATAATATTTATTGTATCTTGCATAAGGTGTAAAATTGGAAATAAAATCAAGGACTTAGTTAGAAAATTATGAAACATTGAAATACAAATTCTACATTTTGTTAATGTTTAAATAATTATTTTTAAAATTATATTAATTTTTCACGGTGCTAATTTGCCTAATTATAATGTGACTCATACTAAGTTGATGGTCCATGTACTAGAAAAAGTAAAAATCTAATTTTGTTAGATTATAGGTTCTATTATTATCATTATGAAAATATTAAGATGCAATTTAATATAATATCATAAATAATGATATAAATTTACTTAATCTTTTTTTTAAATATTAAGATGCGATTCAAACCTTTGACTAATAATGAATGTATATAAGGGAACTTAAATATAAAATATCATATAAGTGTTCAAAATATAACTAATTTAAAAATATTAATATTCAATATAATTTATATTAAAAACTAATCTATCAACCTGGATTAATTGATAATAAATAAATTGCTTAAAATAAAATTTTCAGGTAATACAAAATCTCAGAAACATTAATAATAAAAATTATAAAATGTACTTCGGCTAAACAAGCTTTTAGTTTGTACCCACCTCTATCAAAGATTCAACACCTATTCAAGACCCATCTTGGAAATCCTAAGGCCCACAATAGTGTTATCAGACCTGTACTGCCTAATTTTGTAAATCAGTCCCAATACTATAACCCAGTAGTAGTCCAGTCCACAGAGTTCTTGCTAGGAACTTCGGTCTTTGCATGTCAGTATTTGGTATTCCCCTCGCCGTCAGGCTCCCGGGGCTATTTTCTGCAGCAAGTGAAAACCTGAAGCTAAGATCGGAGCTGATTGTAAGTTATCAGAAATTGCTCCATCTCAACTAAACGCCTAGTCCTGTTATTCTTTCTACAAGTTAGTTCCACTTCCAGGGCTTAAGTTTGCATCTACCAGGGTTCCACGGTTTCAGGCTTTCAGTTTCAGTTGCTTTTTCTTTTAACTTAAATAGAAACTTCCTGGAAACCTTTTAAAGGTTAAGTAAGCTCTTCACATGTCACCTACTAACTGGAAACGTGGGAAGAAATGGGAAAGAACCGATTTGCACCGGTGTTCTTGCAAGACTTGTGTCATTACGAGGAAACTGTTTCACGTGCCCGCATCGGTTCGACACGTGGACGGCCAGGATTTAGGTACGTGGAGAAGCGTGCAATACATGTGCCATGCAGCACATGGGGGCGCGTGCGTCAGAAGTATCTGGCACATGTTGGCACGCGTGTGCACGTATGCCCCTTGCCCACACGTGTGCACGTGTGCAGCCTGACGCCTGCCTGCTGACATCAGTGCACTCACAGTCTGTTGGTTAAGACCGTAATTAAAGGATCTGTTTAGGATGTTTCCTAAACAGTGTCCAGAACTCATCCTTAATTGACTTGTCGTGGGCCTCTTGGCAGACTTGGTTAAGACCGCAAGCTAAGAGTACAACAGAAGTAAGCCGACATTTGAATTGGCCGTTTAATTCTCAGTTCTTTTTTCTTTTTCGTGATTTTTGATTTGACCCGCTATAGATAGAGTTGGAAAATTGGAGACATTAACTTTTATCTTTCACTTTCAACCGGACATTAACAAAAGAGGTGCATGCATTCAAAATAGCGTGAAAGACACGCACTTTCCTTGCACTTTTCTAAAGAAAAAAATTAATATTTTAGTGATTTAATAATCGTCTTAATTTATATAAAGATAATTTATTTACTATAGTCTATGGTGAATATAAGAATTATAAATAATTATTATGTAGTTGAATCTTTTTTTAAAATATGGAATAAAAACTTATCTTATTAAAAATATTATAGTTATTATGAAAATATTCTAATACAAATTGTAATTTTACTAATTATCAAATATGTAATAGAGAATGTACGAACTATAAGATTAACAAATTATATTAAAATAATTTAACAGAAATTTATTAAAAGAATATTTTTTAGTATTTATGATAATATAATTTTTTAACATAAATTTGAAACATAAAAATACATTGTATGACGTTAGTATTACCTCCGTTGCTGGTTGTAAAACTATTGGCGTGATTTTGAATTTTAATTATACCTACGCTCACTTTTTTAGTAATTATTGTGAGTTATTGTATTATAATATTCATAGTAAATAAATAAATATTAAATCTTTGAGCATAAATTTGCAACTTTTTATAATTACGTTAGAAGGTTGCCTTACATAATCTTTAATCCGGATTGAGTTTATGCTATTAGAATAAAAATCTAATTCGTGTTGTTATAAGGGGTGGGGCTAGGATGGGTCGGCTTGTTCACGAGTTGACTGGCCCATGGCTCGGGCTATACCCGACCTGCAATTTATTTTTTAAGTAAAAAAAATTTAAAATAACGCCTTTTTGAAAATAACAGATCCAGCCGGACCAACCAGTGATCCGGCCTTGATAGACCATAGTCTGCTCGTAATTCACTAATAACTTGGTCAACTCGGGTCAAAGGCGGGCCGGGTAGAGCCGGTTTTTCCATCCCTATAGAAGGGTATGAACTTTTGTTAATCAAAATTAATTTCATTCATTAATTAATCAATTAATTTAGAAAATTATAAAATAAATTAGATTAAAATATTAACTTTATTAGTTTTTTATGAAAATAATTTAACCAAACACTCAAATTTTGAGATAAATTTGAATATTCTAATTTAAAATAAATTAGAAAATGTAGTTAGCTCAATAAATTTATCATTACGCAGGAATATAAAACATAATAACAAACACAAATCACAAAAAAAAAGTACACGACACAAAACTAGAGAATATATTACAATGAAAGAACACTCAACCAATTAAATCTACACAAGAACAACGAAAGCTACTTGAACTATATCACAATAATTAATTTGAGAATAATTGCTCTGCAAGAACCAGAATCAAAGAAGTTGGATCTCCAAATATGGCAGAAACAACAAGCGTGATCGCTGTTTTTACCACTTTCCACACCTTCCTCGCCATGCTTGAGCCACCCCACCACCAACCTCGCCGGACTACCACCTGTCGGCTCGGAGGAGCAAAACTCTCTAATGCTAAGCCACTCGTCTCATGGTTAGCTCGACCAAAATAACCCATCTTCCAGTTCCTCACTATTGTATCTTTCACACACGTTATGTGATAACACTCGCTACCAGAAGAAGAAACGTAGCACCAGCCCCTGAATCCATCTGCAGTTTCTTTACTTCCACATTTCGTGCATGAAAATGACAACTTCTCTTTAAGCTTTAGTTTAATGTCTCCCGAAGCTAACGTATGTGGAAGCTTTGCACAATGTGGGTGCAGGTCCTGTGGATACTTGTGTGTACACTGGTACACAAACCCTAGAACATCTCTTCCACAAGCGTCACAGATTCTGTAGCCCATCTGTGGAGCTTTCTCGTGGAACTTGAAGGTGCATCCTCTCATGAAGGGGTGTGTAATGGTTGGATCAGGATTTGCACATTCGTCGTGAAGATGGTAGTCACAGTTTTGTTGCTCGCAATCATAGCAGGGGCCAAACCCGAGCTCCTTGCACCCATTACACTGATATGGCTCTTGAGGATGCTTCCATACGAGCTGGTGCTCGTGACTGAAATGGTTGATCTTTGATAGTTTCGTCATATGTCGATGGTTTTTCTCGACTGTGTTTGCTTTGATTCACTTGGACAAGCCCTACTAAGTCGATGATTGTCAAGACTGAATGGCTTGTGAAGTTGGTTATGTATATGATGATATGAAGCGAAGCCTCGCACTAGCTATATATATATACATGGTAATGTTCATTGTATTCAGTTATTTATAATAGTGTGAAAATCTTCCTTTTTAAGTTAGTTTTTGAAGATGAGTTATGCTTTTTAATATAATATCAAATCTCGTTTGTTTCAATAGTTTAAAGCAATGTTTTGTTTTGTCCCGTTGTCTAATATGTCCAACAAATTCTCAACTCCTATTGTTTATGTGAAGAAATAGATTAGTTTATCCCCTGTTATTTTCAAGTTCAATTGATGTGTAGGTTCCATAAGTCGTATACTTTTGAAGTTTGATTTCTGGAAAATACAAGGGAGTTGATGAATCTAATATTTAAATTTTAATCTATCCAACAAGGGTCCTGGACATAATCTTCCAAAACAAGTTAACCTATGCGTGAAGAAATAGCTTTGTTTGACCCCTGTCGTTTTCAAGTTCAAATCTCAATTGCTAAAAGGGTTTTGTTCCAATGTACTCTTTATACTTTTGACTGAGTCTTCGCCATATTTTAATAATGTACTCTTTATACTTTGAGTCTTTGACCTTTTTTAATTTTAATTACCATATTTTAATAACTATTATTTATCTTCTTATAGTATTTTTTAACTATCACACTAATTTATTGTTATATTCTTTTTAGTTTTATATAATTTTAGAATAATGAAATGTTAATTTTTAAATTTAATACTTTATTATTTTAGTTGAAAAGATAAAATATAATTAAATATAGTAAAGATGTTGTTTCTGATAGTTAAATAATACTATGGAAAAGTAAATAATAATTTTAAGAAATGAAACTTGAAATAAAAAAGATTAATATACAATAGATCTAATTTAATTAATTTTAAATAAAACCTTTGACAACTAAGATAAAAAAAACTTTTGATGGGTCCATATGTTCAAATAGTGTGTTTTACTTTAAATTTTATTGTTTGCAGTCTCTGTTATATACTCTATACGTTTTTCCATTACACTTTCTTTTTTTTGTTTTGAACGGAAGAGTCGTAACTATTATCTTTTGGACGAACACTAGATAAACCTTTAAATTAATACAATATTCTGCAAATTACATCAATTAAGTATTTTACATTAGATAAACCCTATACAACAGGCTCGATTGAGAGAGTATAAATTGATAAATTTGAAAACAATACTTTTTGATTCCATGCCCCCCACTCTACCAACTAGAGCACTCCTAAAGGGCGATGTTCTATTACACGTCTATTACTTTAAAGATAAATCTATACAGTTCTTTAAAAATTAAAATATAATTTAATAATAATAATTCAGAAATTAAATTAATTAACTACTATGATTTTGATAAAGTATATACAAATATAATGTTTATACGAATATTGGTTAATAGAAAATAAAAAATGTACAAAATTTTTAATTTAAAATAATTATAAACTATTTATAAATATTAAAAGATGAAAAACTTCCATAATATTAGACATTTTGCAGTGTTCTATAATTAAGTCGGTTTCTAGTATCATAATTAATAAAACAATAGCTCAATTGCAGTGTATGTTCTTCCATAAGTCGGCTTCTAGTACCATGTTTAATAAAAGAATAGCTCAATTGCTGTGTAGGATCTATAACTCGGTCTCTAGCATCATAATTAATAAAAGGGTTTATTCCAATGCACCCTTTAATTGCCATATTCTAAAAAACTATTATTTATCTTCTTGTAGAATTCTTTTTCACACAAATTTATTGTTATATTCTTTTTAGTTTTTTATAATTTTAACATAATGAAATGTTAAAATTTCTAATATTCAAAACTTTATTATTTTATTGAAAAAAGATAAAACTAACAAAATATAGTAAAGAGGTTGTTACAGTTAAATAATATTATGGAGAAATAAATAATAATTTTTAAACAATGAAACTTGAAAAAAAGATAAATATACAATAGATCTAATTTAATTAATCTTAAGATAATATAAGATAAAAGATTTTTTAGTGGGTCCACTCATATATTAAATAGTGCTTTTACTTTAAATTTTATTGTTTTAATCCTTGTAGCTACCATGTTTTCTTATACGTCTGTTACTTTCAATTTAACCAAGTAAAATTTATAATATACTAAAAGTTATTATTAGATTTTTTTAATATAAGTAAAATGTAGAGTTCACTAAAAATAATTGGGCTAAGGTCATTCATTGTCAAAATGACTATAACTAGTCATTTAGATATTTGTCCCTTACCACTTATAAACCCTTTAATATTTTCATATTTAGTCAATACTCTAACACTCTCCCTCAAGTGTAACTGAAACTGGACATTCAGTTGTCACTTAAAATAAACGCAGTGGTAATGAGACCGAGCTGCTAGGACTAGACATCCAAATGGACAATCAAAAAATCAATAATCCGGACTAAGCTTACTCTAATATCATATTAGATTTTTTAATATGGGCAGAATGTAGAGTCCACTAACAATAATTAGGCTTAGGTCAACAATTGTCAAAATAATTAAAATTAGTCATTTGAATAGTTGACCCTTACCACTTATAACCCTTTAACATTTTCATATATAGTCAATATGAGATACTCTAACAGTTATTATATCGATAAAAGTTATAATTTATTGTCGAAACTTAAAATATTTAATAAAAGCAACAACTTTTTTATCAAAAATTTTATATATCAACATGACTTTGATACCTAATATACATTTTAATTTACAATGATTATAGTTTCAAATAATACAAAAAAGTTAACAATTTGGATAAAATGGACTATATCAAAAGTTATATTATTTAGAGGATTTAAATAAAAATGAAAAATTAGGAAATAAAGTAAAGTAAAAGGATGAAAAGTTTCTTTATCTAATGAAAAAGCTCTTGGCTCAAATCAAATTTGATAATTTTCAATGCATGTAAGCCAAATTTGATGGAAATTTACTCACACAAACATTAAACTTTTTGTTGGAAAATTTTATTTTCTTCGTTAGGATCTTCTATTTGATATATTATAGTGATAAGTGTATAGCAAATTTCCTAAGCTAAGGGTCTCAAGAAATCTTTTCTGATGTAGAAGATCAGTCAAAGCTGCATCCACAGAGCATACTTAGAATTTAAAAACTTTGCTCTGATACCACTTTGATGAAAATTTGCTCATATAAACACCAAACTTTTATTGAACTCACAACTCAAATATTACAACTTAAGAAGCTTTGCTTCTTTAATTCTCCCCCTCACTCTTTT
>JANZXP010000003.1:32396603-32416120 GCA_027576715.1 Erythroxylum flavicans
TATTTTTAAATTTATAAACGAATTTTCATAATACTAAAAAGGAAGGACTATGAAAATATAAATTTAAGAAAGTCTGTAATATTATTTTGATAAGTAAAATTTAAATAATATTTTTGAACAAATTATAAACTAAAATTGAACTGTAATTTAAGGATTCGGATCTAACTGGACGAGAGCCGTCGCGAAGCTTAAAGGACCTTCACGTTCCCAATCATTGCAGCAGGACAAAAACAGGTTGGCCGCAGCTCTCTCTTACACATTAGGTTTGCATGATTATCAAAACAAATTCACCTCAACTCACCTTTGATTCTCAGTCTCATCTTACTTTTCTAAAAATTATAGGTATCAAATTTTCGGTTACATTTATGGTATTTTTAACATATTTTATTAAATCTTATCTACACATTTATATAAATTTTATATAAATATTTAAATAAAATTTAATGAAACAAAATTGATCAAGGTAAATAAAACAGAGAATTTAATGAAACTTTTAACAAGTAACATAAACAGCAAGCTATCAAGTTTAACAATGAGTAAATCAACCAAACTACTAATCTCTAAACTCTTATGCTTTTTTTGTTGGAATTTAAAGCGTGAGTAGGAATTCTATACTGGAAATAGATGAAATTAGTGAAGAGCATATAAATGAAAAGAACTCATAAATTTAAGGTTTTCAGTTGAAGTATAATGTCAAAGCCTATAAGTATGTTCTCTTATTAGGCTAATATTGAAGATCTCCCATATAAGTGGACTCTCCAGATCCAACAAGTGATATCAAAGCCAATAATTTGACAAGGGACGAATATGGAGACAGTAGTCAAATTCTGTAATTGCCTCCTCACGAAAAAGAGCAAAGAGACTCTTAGTATGCCTAGACTAGTAGAGTAAAAGGATTCTTAGTGACGTCATAAACTCGAGCTGTTAAGAAAAAAGCTTTCGCTCAAGGAGAGCCCAATCTCAATGTAGAAGTTTACGTTTGAGGGGGGAGATTGTTGAAATGTCAAATGTAAGTAGGAATTCTATATTGAAAAAAGATGAAATTAATGAAGGACGTATAAGTAAAAATGACTCATAAATCTAATGCCTTAAAGTTTTGAGTTGAAGTATAATGTCAAAGCAACTCATGAGTATGTTATCTCACTAGATTTACGATGAATATCTCTCGTTAAAGTGGGCTCTTAGATCCAAAATGTTTTAATAGCGTTAAAATCTATAACTATATCATTGGAGTACGTATTAAATAAATTATTGAGTGGATATAATAATTCGTAATGATTTTAAATATACATAAATCGTTAGGTAATTTCTCTTGTACTATTAAAAAAGGGAAAAAGGTTAAGAATTTACGAAAAGACAAATGTATTATATTATAATAATAAACTAATAATTTAAATTATAATTTTTTTATAATTTTTATAAGTTTTAAGACTCTGTAAACATATAAAAGTTTTGCATATAATTTATACATTATTGTATGTAATTAAACGTTTATTAAAAGTTAATTATATTATATTTTGACTTATAGTTTAATATTTTGTTTTAGTTATTCATCATCTAATTGAATTTCGCTGATTTGCGGAATTTGAAGATTTGGTTTTAATTATTGTATTTTTAAAATTATAGTATATATATATAAGTAAGTAGGGAATTCGAACAAGACCTTTTAGTCCCATGTCTTTCACTCTACCAACTCATCTACCCTCTAAGAGGCTATAATTTAGCTATCACGTAATTCTTTTTTTTATTGCCCACAAGGTGTCGTAGGCGGGTCCCAATTATGGGAAAGCACATTTAAACAATCCGCGACCAGACTAATCTCCGCTCGAGTCGAGTAGGTTCCTTGCGGGAGGCAAAATTCTAGCCGGGTAGGTTCCAAGTTTTAAACAGCTGCATATATGAGCAAAGTTTGAACCCGCCACCTCACTTAAGTCAAGAGAGCCCCTTACCAACTCACCTGCACTCTGGGTTTATTTAATTCTTTTCATTATATTCTATTTATTTTTTTGGTAACTAATCATTATAAAATAATATTACATTATAATATAAAATTTTTAATACTGTGTTGAGAAGGAATTGTATGATAATTAAACAATAGTATACGAAATAAGTGATGATTTTTAAAATATAAAAATTAAAATTAAAAAATCAAACTGAAGGGGGTCTCAATAAGTTTAGCCTTTTATTTAATTTGTGTTATTTGATAATAATGAAGATAATAATTCTTATTCATATTCAAATTCTTTTGGTCTTTTTGCTTATTGGTTATGGTCAAGCCCAAAAACGTTTCTTCTAATCAGATTTCAACCCAATAACAGATGAGCCCAACTATATAGAACTTGGTAATATCAAATTCGCCTTGTAGTATACATTCCCAAGCAAACTGCTTTGTTACAATGTGATTTTCAATTATTTTTGCTACAAAGAATCATCGTATAAGGGGATATTTCATATTTCATTGAAATAAAAAGAGAAAAATAAAAAAGACACATCCCAGGAAACCGTGTATGCCTAGCTAGTGTTCGAAACTTGTTTTAAAGGAACTTGCACGAACCATGACCTGCGACAAAGAAACCAAAAGAAAAGGGATAACGATAAGTAATTAAGTACTGTATGGTCAGGACAGGAGCACAGGAAATTACTGGATAATGGATTAAAAAGTATTATTTTTTAATTTGATTTTTTATAAATTAATTAAGTGTTACTAAATAGTATATAAAATTAATATTTAAACGAATTATACAGTAATTTATTTTCACATAATCTTCTAAAAATGTCAATAGACTGGGCCGAGTCTGAATTCATGGTGGCCTGTGACTTGACCGTCAATAATTTTTTAAAACAAAAAATTTCCAAAATGAAGTCGTTTAAAAAAAAACGGGTAGGGCACAAATTGGGCTTGATCGAACCGATTTTGCCATCTCTAAGAATATCAATTGATTGCTTGAGCTTGATCCATTTACATTTAATTCACCATAAATTCATGTTATTTTATTATAATTAACTCAAATATTGTTATTTTAATTTTTATTTTAAATTTATAAATTAAAATAATATCGATTTAAATTATTAAAATTCAAGTTATTATGATAACTGAAAATTTATTCAATTTGGACTTAAATAGATTTTAATATTCTATCCTAATTTTAGGCCGATACATTTTATAAGAAAAAACACTAATTAAACTGAATTTTTCTAAGATTTTTAAAAATTCAAACACTTAAATAAAAATTTTAAAAGTACTTAAATCTTTTAAATTTATTACGAAAGAAAACTTACTTGGGTCTGCGGTGGTGAGGACGCCAGTGTTACTGAAATCACAGTTGAAGTCGTTCCGACCATGAGTCTGGTAGTAGGAGTTCATGACGAAAGATGCATGGGACCTGACATTGTTAGGATCGAAGCAAACACCACCAGCTTGAATCGGCTTACAATCCACACCTTGGCTGCACCCATAGTTTATGTTAGATTGCAAAGCTTGTTCACTTGCTTCTGCTTTTGCCACACACCATTTCTTGCCGGCTACTGGAACTGGTGTTGGGTTTCCTTGACCTCCAGGACCACCCTGTGTAGAGTTAGAAATAGCAATAAACGAATAAATCTCCAGATGCTATTTTTTGGAGTACGCATTAGACAAAATTTCCAAGTATGTGTAATAATTTGTCAATAATATACTTCAAATTTAGTCAGTAAAAAGTCTAGGTTGATTATAATTAATGAATAAAGATAATTTGACTGGGTTTAGATCCAGACTCAAGTTTCCAAAAATCTCCCATCGGCAATCAAAATCAAAACCTGACCTAAGTTGATGTAACCCTCTTCTTTAATACTAAGAAGAATCAAAACTAAAAATTTTAAAAACTTGTTTTTGAGTTGATCTAGAGCTCAATTTGAACCATCTTTTTCAGATTCAATCGGATTGAGCTTATTCGGACTCAAACCTTGTGAGATTTTAGTCCATCTCGATCCAATACGTTGTCATTACCATGTAAGATGCAAAATCAGAAAAAGCTTGTGAAAGTCTAAACCGAAAAGTCAAAGCATCCTGCAGGATTAGAATACTTGAATAATATGGGAATATGATCACGTTCTTTTTGGGGGACAGATCAATGCCTATCCTGTGACATCCATTACCAGCCACACAAGATGGTACAGGTGATCTCCAGCCTCTTTAGGGGTTTGTGTCAATATAATTAGGTGTTATTTCCATAATTTTCTTGATTCCCTTACCAAGCTCAGGAGGAAGCACATTAATAGCACATGACTACTCACATGTTGGGAGTTATTCCGATATTTTAAATTACGGATTATGGGTGATTACGATGTTACAATTACGATTAAAGCAGACAAGAAAGAGGAACACAACCATACCTGTCCGTTTCGCATGATTCCAACATCGTAAACTGGGGTAAGATCTGGTCTGAACAAGCCCCAATTCCTCTCAGCGGTACTACCAGGTTTCAGATTCTCATTGAACAAGGCAAAGATGTAAGTCTCAAACCGCCTCTTGGGCATAAGTGGAGTACCCTCTCCCGAAATGGCACGCCTGATCAGATTTCCATTATATGAAACTGCGTTTTCCACGGTACACTGAGGCTGGTTAGGATCGCCGAGCGACGGCCAACCTGTCTCAGCCACTACGATGTCCACATCACCGTACCCCATAGCTTTAATCGCCGAGAATACAGCGTCCATACTCGCGTCGAACATGTTACTGTAGGTTATGCCGGTGAATCTGTCACGGAGGCCACGGTTTCGCCGGAAAAGTATGTAGTTGGCCACTTTCGGAGCGTAGCTGAAGTAAGGATAGGGATTAACCATGAGAGGTGATTTGGTCTCACGTAAAAATTGGAGCATTGGTGCGAAGATGGTCTTCTGGTAGCCAACTCTGATCCGGGCATTGCTTGGTGGCACAGAATTGTAAAGGAATGAGAGAGCCTGTGGCGTTGAAACCTGACAATAATACATATATTCACTAATTAAGTTTCAGGATGTCTTTGATTAATGTTGACTTGCTTATCGATTCTGTGTCTTAACATTCAAGACAGATTGCGTTGGCAATGGCCAAAATGTCATGTTCAAATCCGACTAGGTCGGGTGCAGAATTCAAACCCATTCTTTTTCTATTTATGGTTGAATTTAATAAAAACATATTGCATTTTAATCTAAAATTAAAGTTTGACACTTAATTTAAACGAATTTGGGGTGACTAAAGTAATATTGTTTTGTTTAATAAATGAAAATTATTTGATTAAAGTTGCTCAAATTCTAAAAATTTCAGTTCTTGGATCATTCCAAACCTACCGTTTGCCATTGTACCAAACAAAAACAGAATATGTCATGCCCAGAAACAGAAAAGGAAAAGATTCTACCACAATCACCTTGGATTGTTTGTAAGCATTTTGCAAACATCCAAAACAAAGATTTGATGCCATGTCTTATATAAGAGAAGCATTTCACGTACCTGAACATTTTTGATTCCGGCAAGAACAAGAGCATGATGGAGCGACTTCATGCAAGGGACAAGATTGGCAATCCATTCCTTATTACCGGACAACAAGATTTCATTACCAACAGCTATCCGATTAATCCGTGTCTGGGGGTAAAAGGGTTGGATGTTATTTGCAACCCATCGACGAGCATTTCTGGGATTAGAAAGAGCAGGAATATCTCCATTACCGACGGTGACCGTCACTGTAATGTTGGTGTTGGCAAAAGCTCGAAGAATGTCAGGGTTAGTGTCGAAGATCTTGATGCTGTCGATGATTGTTTGAGTTTTGAGGAAGTTTGCCACCTGGGCTGGTGGTGGAAGGTTGTTGGCTAAGGTACCATAGTTGACACCTATCCCCAAGGCGGAGTTTGAGAGGTGGAGGAAGGTGGCTACAAGGAACAGCACGGTGGTGGTGACGGTGGCGGCTTTCATTGTTCACAGTTCCTGGGAGAACCTGGAAACAAGAGATAGAGACAGCGAGCAAACCGTGTGTATAAATAAAAGAACCGATGTGGTGATAGAAACAGCTAAGGTTAGATTGAAGTTACTTTAAGCCAGATATAGCCTATTCGACAGATGCTCTTGTATTTCCGTGTCAAACATAGACAAAAAGAAACAGACAGCAGCTTTAGTCCCTCCATTTTTTGGTTTTTCTTTTATTTAACTTTTTATTTTATGAAAATTTAAAACAAGTTTTAATTACTTATTTTCATTTTCGAAATCTATTTGCTATTATTAACTAAATAAATAATGTATGACCACTAATAAGAAATATGAAAAGCTTTTATAGGTAATTAATTAATTAATTTAATAAACATAATAATTTTATCAATGATATCTATTGATAAAAATATTATATAAAATAATAAAATTTAAAATTGTTATTTATTAATTTATCTAATTATTTTATATCTTCCGTTTGTTTACTATTTTATTAATTTTAGTAATAAATGTCTAATATATTAATATTAATAACCACACGCATATTAAGAATTAACAATAGAAAACTAGAATTACAAAAATTACAATAAAAACAGAAATAATAGTACTAAATACTAATTTACACAAGGAAAAAAATAGAAATTGCAAATATGGGTCTGGTGACTCTGGTCCGTTAAGATTGATTGGTCAAGACAAGACGTGTGTTTTATGCTGGGGACAAAACGTGTGTTTTAGATGCACACGTAAATATTACAACGTGGTGGTGAGTGAGTGATTGGATTTGTTCCGGTTGCAAAGCGGCGTTTAGACAACGTTGGCTTCGCCGGTCAAAAACCAGGTTCCAGTTTTTACTTAGTTTTAAAAGGCCACTGTTGGGAAATTATTACCACTTTGTCTGGTTCGCGGTGATGGTGTGCTTCTAGACTTATTACTGATGTGTGAACAGAACCACCTCATATTCGGTGTCCCTATTTCAACTTTGTCCTTCGACGGACTTCTTTGACTTTGAAGGCTCGTTAGCTTTACGCGGTTATGATACTTTACAAACGCGGATCTTTACTTTAGGGTTGGCAAAATCTACCGACTTATGCTCATCAAATTTTAGATATAATTCAAATTTTTTATTTTTTATTCTTGAGGTTAAATTCAAACTGAAATTGTCAAAATTTTAAAATTTTAAATAAAATGAATTAAGTCTGACTCAACTTTAGCCCAGGCCTCAAATTATTCGACCTTGTCCTAATCCAAACAATCAGGATTCGGACCGAAACAACATCACTAGTTCAGGATATCATCAAGCTGCCTGTCCAGAAGCAACAAAGCAATAGAACTGAACTATGAGAAGGAACATGGAGAGCAAAGGTAACTAAAACAACGATAATACGTTCTCGTATTATGAATTCTTGAACATACCTGCTTCAGAAACTTGAAATGATAACTTAGTAACTGAAGTAGGTGACTACAAGTTGAAGACAAGAACCTGCTTGACCATAAAAATAACAGGCAAGTAGTACACTCTTAACACAAGACCGAACATATAAAGAATAGCTATCTATCAAGGGATGCACCTCCCTGAATCACAAGGTATTGATTCGGCTGCAGGTGTCACCCGATTTGATTAGGGCCAATCAGGAACATGATAATGCAAATTCAGTCAAGTAATATATTTACGGGTAAGGTTCTCCAACTTGAGACCGACACAGAAAATGCTACATCACAGCGTGTTATTGTGTTTTGCTTCTTTAACTGTCAGTGATTCCAGTCGCCAATCATTAATCCCCAGGGAAAAAGAATATAGAATCTGAAAGGCGCAAATATAGTTAATCTGTCTCACAAAAAGTACTTTTCCTGGTACGAAAAGCTACATGTCAAAGACCCCTCAAGGAGTACTGTCTCCGCCTCTCAAACCTCATCATCCAGTTGCTATCGCTGTTTATGGACTTAAAGAATTGTTCTTCTTCAATTTCAGGTTGAAGCAACAACTGCAGCCTCTTCAGATGTCCAAAACACTGCTTATGATCCGAAGAACAGATATTCAAGCTCGGTTTTTCTTGAACATATGTTCCAGGTTTGAGAATTAAACCCAAAAGTTACCCTGAAGGCTGAGAGAATCCACAAGCCTATAAATCCCACGTCAATCTTTTTTTATTACCAATGTGAGACAATTAAACTATAACATTCCACCATATTTTGCAGCCCAGGCACCAAAGGGTTGACTGTGCACTAAACCATTTCTAGTCCTAGGCGAACACTATTATACTGGCGTTACCACCCACATACCCATAAGCTGATTGTGCGCTAGATCTTTTCTAGCCTGAGTGAACACTGCAATGCCGCGTCACCACTTATGAGCGTGACACGAGGATTTGAAGAGTAATGTTAACTTTGACACCAATTGTAACTTTGGAGATTGGTTCTCCTATAAAACCTGTGATAACATACCGTCTCTGATGCGGGGACTCCCACTTTGCTTGCAAATAATCAAGAGACCTCCAAGGAGGAAGAGGCATTGAGTTTACCTTAAGTGAAGATTTAGAAGCTTCAACCGTAACTTGCAGATGCTGTTTCTATCTGTTTATAGAGCCTACATAGGCTACTGGAAGTGATTTTAATATCCTATCATAAGAATCAACAGCTCTAGCAATTTCGGAATGACTTCTAAAGTCAATGTCAATGTTCAAATGCTCAAAGTTCCCGGCATTCTTGCAGTCAACAACATCAATATATTCATGATCACCTAAGTACACATGAATAAACAAATCATATCAAGAACCTGTAATGTGGGCACGATCAGATGTCTGCCCAAGATTGCAGTTGCAGATACGACCAATTTTAGTTATGTGGGAAAAAAAAGAAAAAAAGAAAAGGGATCTAAGAGTCCATTGAAGAGAATCTCAGGGCACGTTCCGCCATGGACTTCCATTAAAGGAACATAAGAAATCAACTCATAAGCATACCCTGAGTTAAATGTAGAAACATATCAGATAAAATTGTACTGTAGGTGTTATCGGATGAAATTTTCCATTTTGCAGAGTAGGGCTTCATCAAATTCAATCAAGGGCACCTACCTAGCTCCTATATAAATTCAAAACATATCATATTCTTCTACGAGCCTCCATTAAAAGAGAATACATGAAGAACTGAACTTATAAATAAGATATCATCATTGTTGAAAATAAACTTGATTTAATTGATGTTTCTAGATTACTTAATGACGAAAATTATGAGTTGTAAATTGACTTGGTCAAATTAACATTTCAAATTGATTTTATCTTCATTTATTAGTTGGTAATTATAAATTGCCAACTATTTCATTACGTGAAAGTCGATTAATGAGCTTATAAATATGGCCATTGGCCATATAATGAATGATATATATGCATAGAAAGAAATAGTGAGAAAGTGAGTAAAAGTTTGGGTTGTTAGCTTCAACAAACTAACGCATAACAAGTTTTTGGATTGTGAGAATTTGTAATGTGAGTTTGTTTTTGCAAAATTTGTATTCTCTCAATTACTAAAATTGTAAGTATGTAACTGAATGTCAAAATTCATTTTCTAAGCATTTTTAATTTACCTAAAATTTGGTATCAGAGCTCGGTTAAAGCGCTCAAGTAGATCAAGATGGCTTCGAGTTCAACAACTGAAGTTCAACCAATGCAATTATCTATTTTCAATTTTGATGGCAAAAATAATTTTACAATTTGGAAACACTTGATGGAGTTATATTTGAGAAGAAACGAATTAAAATTTTGGACAAAGACTTAGAAGAAAAAGAAAAACTGACGGTCGAAGAATCACAACAACTGGTTCATGATCGTTTATTAAATGAAAAAGGCTTGTTTTTAATTTGTCAATCTATTGAGTTGTCGATTCTTAAAAAATACTCATGCTAAAACAGTAAGAGCGGCTTGGAATTTTCTATTCAAAATGTATGAAGGAGCAAACACAGCTGTAGCATGTTATGCTTTCTTTGCAGATTGTGGTCCAGTAATATTATGAGGAAGTAGTGAATGATTATTGTTGGATTAAGGCAATGAATGAAGAAATATATGTCATAAAAAAGAATAAAACATAGGAGTTAACCACTTTGTCAAAAGGAAATAAGCCTATTGGCATCAAATGGGTATATAAGACAAAGTTCAAATCTAATGGAAAGTGGAACTTTTTAAAACAAGATTAGTTGCAAAAAGATACAAACAAAAGTCAAGTTTCAATTATTCTGAAATATTTGCACTTGTTGCTAGATTGAATACTTTACATTTGATCATTTCACTTGCTACTCAAAGTGATTGGAAGATTTATCAAATGGATGTCAGATAAGTCTTTTTGAATGGTGTACTTGAAAAAGAAGTACACATTAAGCAATCACCAGAATATGTAAAGCAAGGAGAAGAAAATAAGGTTTATCGCTAAAGAAGGCATTTTTTGGTCTTAAACAAGCAAAAACATAAAGGCATATTTATTTCACAATTGAAATATGCAAAAGATATTTTAAAGAAATTCAAGATGGATGCGTGTAAGCCAATCTTAATACCAGTTGAAAAAAGGATAAAGCTTGTGAAAGATGGCAGTGGTGATTTGGTTGACGCAACAAACTTCAGAAGACTAATTAAAAGTTTGATGTACTAACTACAACTAGGCTAGATATTATTTACGGAGCGAGAATTGTGAGCAAATTTATGAATTCACCATAACAATCTTATTGGCAAGTCGCAAAACTTATTTTAAGATATATGAAAGGTATGATTGATGATGTTATATTATTGAAATGATAAGAATATACGATTAGTTGGATATATAGACAGTGATCGGACTGGTGATGTTGAAAAGAGAAAAAAATACTTCAAGTTATGTCTTTCATCTTAGTTTTAGAGCATTTTCTTGGTCTTCAAAGAAACAACAAGTAGTTGCCCCTTGATGTTGGCAAATTAAAATTGCCTAAAAAATGTATTTTGACATTCAATCACACACTTACAATTTTATTGCTTGAGAGAATACAAATTTTATAAAGACAAACTCACACTAAGCCAAAAATTTATTATGCGTTAACTTATTGAATCTAACAACTCAAACTTTTATACACCTCTCACTATTTCTTTTCGTGTAAATATATCATTCATCATATGACTAATAGACATATTTATATGCTCTTTAACCGACTTCCACAAATTGAAATAGTTGGCAATTTGTTGACTAATAAAAGAAGACAAAATCAATTTGAATTGTTAATTTGATCAAGTGAATTTACAACTCATAATCTTCATGATTAAGTAATCTAGAAACATCAATTAATTCAGGCAGTATGGTTATGGAAAATTCTTGAAGAATTGCAGAATCAACAACTTGATCCTACAAAAATTTTCTGCTACAATAAATCAACAATTGTCTCGACAAAAAATCCAATCTTTTATAGTCGCAAAAAACATAGACATCAAACATCACTATATTCAAGATTTGGTAAAAGACAAAGAGATCGTAGTTGAGTATTGTAAATTTGAGGATCAAATTGCTGACATTTTTACTTAATCATAAAGATTATGAGTTGTAAATTTACTTGATCAAATTAACAATTCAAATTAATTTTGTCTTCCTTTATTAGTCAGCAAATTGTCAACTATTTCATCCCGTAAAAGTCGATTAATAAGTCTATAAATATGAACATTAGCTATACGATGAACGATATATATGCACAAAAAGAAATAGTAAAAACGTGTATAAAAGTTTGAGTTATTAGATTCAATAACCTAAGGTATAACGAATTTTTAGCCCAGTGTGAGTTTGTTTTTATAAAATTTGCATCATCTCTGTCAATAAAATTGTGGCCGCGTAATTGGATGTTAAAATCCATTTTCTATGCAATTTTAATTTGCCGACAATCATACCTCCCGAAACCTTCCCAATACCTGATGACTACCATTACATGAAGCTGACTTTGCAAGACCAAGGTCTATATTCTTGAGGGATTGCAAAAGCGAATGCACAAGTGACAACAACTCGCTCTCATGCTAAGCAACAGACTGCTTGTACAACTGACAAACAATATAACCAGCCAAAAACACATTATTTTCAATACCTCAAACAACAGGATTGATACTGTAGACCCGAGGAAATGTTTTTCAAATGGTTTCAACTTACAGAAATCTTCTAAGCGAGGTGGTGGAGATCGGAGACAATCAAACAACAGGATTAATTGATACTGTAGACCCGAAGAAATGTTTTTCAAATGGTTTCAACTTACAGAAATCTTCTCAGCGAGGTGGTGGAGATCAGAGACACCAGAGTCGCTGTCACTGCTACACCAATAATCGCCGCCGTTGCCGCAGCCGCCGCTACCGGTTCCATTCTCCAGGAAATCAGTAACCATGAGAGCCAAGTCATGCTGGCTCTCAAGGTTGAAACCTCCTCCGATTTGCCCCACCCCCGCTATCTCTCGCCCACCACCCTCCGTTCACCGTCGCCGCGCACATCTCTAAAAGGACCCCGTCTAAATAAAAGAAGTTGACCATCAAGCTGCTTCTAACTTTCTATTATAATACCTTTCCGTTTTTCTTTTTCTTTTTAAGAAATACAAATTCTGTTCCAATTCTTGGGGTAAAACTAAAATGGACATTCACATGTAGAACAGAAACGATCGGTGTCGTTTAAGGATCTTCTTGTCTTGGCCTTTTGTTTTTTTTTTTCTGGGAATGAAATATTAAGGTAAGTGAAGTTTTCGGAGGCCGTTTTGAGGGTGTTGCCGTTTGTCGTTTGATCCAAAAGGCACTGAGGAAAATGAACTGAGGGCCCAAGGGACGGGAAACCGAAGGAACGATCTGATAGAGTAGGAGTTGCGAAGGTGAAATGACGGAAATGGGGTTGAAGATCAAATCATCTTGACTTTCTTATTTTGTGTAGCGTTTTCTTCTTTTTACCCCCATTTATTGATTTAGCCAAACCGTTCACTAGTATGTCTGTAGAAAATATCATCCACCGAAGTAGTGTAGGTTCGGCCCGCTTATCTCAAATCTATCAATTCACAGATATTTATGGATGGCGATGAATCAAATTGCGATATTTCTGAAAGAAAAAATATCGAAATTCGAAACTCAGGTTAGAGTCTTTCAAATTAACGTGAAAAGCAGACTCGAGCAATCAAACTTCAAATTAACTTGAAACATCTAAACAAAAACCTTAAGTTTAGCTAAATTAAGCTAATTCAAACTCCCTTTAATTGAACTTAAAATTTATTTAAAACACAATTAAATTAAAATTTATCAATAATTTTATGATCTAATTAATATGAATAAAGATTTCATTACAATTTAATTAAACATTTTAAACTTGTAAAATCTAACCAAATGCATATACGTGCGTATTTAGTTAAATTTTTGGAGGGTGAATAAGCACTTTTTTTACCGTAAAAGATTTTTTAAAAAAAATGAGTATTTAGCTGTAAAATAAAAAAGCACTTTTTTAGTAGAAATAACTTTTTTGGCAGCTAAAATACAGCTTTTTAAGAAGTTCAAATTTAGAGCTTCTCAAAAAAGTACTTTTTTAGGTAGATTTTTTAAATCAATTAATGAGCCTATTTTTTTAGTCCCCTTTATCCTTATGTTTTACACATAATTCTCACAATACCCACAAACATATCTTCACGATTATTTTGAGATTTATATAATATTATTTGACTTTTTTATATGTTTTAATATTTATTTTTGATATTAGTTTTACTTATATTATAATCCATACAAAAGATTTGGTTAGATATATTTTCATTTATGTTTCATATGGTCTAAAATTATATAATAATTAATATATTGTGCTTTGCATATTGTTTAATATATTTTAAATAATAGTTATATGCATAAATAATTTTATTACAAAATAAAATATAGTTTAAATTAAAAGTGAATTTTATTTTTATGTTCACAAACAGTCTATTGTATGAAGGTCTTTTAAAAAATCTCTTTTTTAAATGACAGCCAAACAGTCAACTAGTTTCTTAAAAAAGCTCTTCTCATTAAAACTCTACTGACAAAAGCTTTACTAATATAAGCTCATTCAAACAGACACTAAATAAGAATAGTAATAAATTAAGCTAGATCTAAAAAGTTTTATATGAGATTCAAGCTTATTTAAATTTTTTGAAAATTACATCATTTGATATAATTGATGAAAATAATGATATTTTAATCTTAGTTTTTTTTAAATTTAAAACAAAAATGACATATATTTAAACAATTAAATTAAAATAATGTCATTTTTAAAAAAAATTTTCAAACACCATCAATCTAAACCTAATTTATTGACTTAGCTTTATTTGCCATCTCTGCCGCTAAGAGTAAAGAGTTGATCAAACACAAGTAATATTTCAACCTTTGCTAATATAGTTAATGCGCCACAAGTCAGGACGTAGTTGCATAGCAATTAGACACATAACTAACCTGGTAAGCTCATGCCCTGATTTCATCCTCGGCATTCGTTAATTTAAAAACCCAAAATCACGAGAATAAGCCTGGCCCATTGCTTCCATAGATAAGAATTGGAATCTCTGATATGGTCTTCTAGTTAGGTGTCCTGAAACACGCAGCTAAGATTAGTGTACGGATCGAGTTGGAATCAAACATTTCAGAAATTCAAATTTAATTTAAAATGAGTCAATCTTAGTTGGGTGTTTTAATTTCGAACACAAATTCAGATTTCGGAATCAAATCTAGAAAGGGTTCGGATCCCTTTTTTGTAAAGCAACTGAAAGCATCAGCAGCTACCTATATGAGATTCTCTCATGAGCCTGAACAGTGAATTATGCAAAATGAAAACCCAACTTGTGCATCGAGTCCATGATCTCACTTATCGAGTTATCGGCATTTAAGAATCAAATTGGGAAGTCCCAGGAAAATCCAGTATGCATGTTTACATAAAAAGAAATGAAGTAAGCTTTATCCTGATAAGAATGTAGGCCTAACACTACACTTGCCTCGCTTCCAAAGCCACCGTTAACCAGAGCTGCACTTGAGTGGCTACTTGCGGACCATAATCGCTTTGTTACCATATGAATTCAACGCGTCGAGAACATAAGCCATTCGATATTGAAAGAAAATGAAGCTGAGAATTTTAAAGTATAGAATAGTGTATTGAATTTTCTTGCTGTACAACCTTTTGCTGTATTTATATATTATTGAAGACAAGCTGAATCTATTTGAATATGATACAAGCTGAATCTATTTGAATATGATACAATATGAACTACATTACCAGATAATGCATGAGTTAATTTGATCTAAGAAAATGAGATGATGTGTAATGCTTATCTAGATTAAGATAATATTACAATTGCAAAATCAGGAGATTGAGTTGTTATCAAGTCCCCACAAGCTAATGTTTGAAAGAACATTGAACTTGTGAAGTAACAATAAAAAAGGAGTTGAACCCAATAGTTTGGTGAGAATGTCGACAAGTTGGTGAGAGGTTGATGTATGAAATATGAACAGAGATTTCTTGGCTACCAAATCACGAACAAAGTACATATCAGTTTTAATATATTCGATAAGAGCATAAGAGACAGGATCTGCAACAAGAAAGTTAACACCAATGTTAATCACAGTATAAAAGTGGTTTGATGTCAGAGAAGTCAAGATCATCAAGTAAAGAATTAAACCAACATAATTCAGCGGTAGCTAAAGCAATGCTTATGTATTTTGCTTCAGTACTAGATTTAGCCATAATAGGTTGTTTCTTACAACAAGAAATTAAGGAGGAGCCAAGAAAATACAATAACCAGATGTAGATCTGAGATCGTTAGGACACCCAGCCTAATTAGCGTCAAAGTAAGCAGTGATGATTAAGGTAGAAGGTTTAGCTAAACGTTGATCATGAGATGGGGTAGAGTGAAGATACTGACGGTTGTGTTTACCATTGTCCAATGAACATCAGTGGGAAAATGTAAGAATTGTAAAACTTTGTTAACAACAAATTGGATATCTGGTCTAATGAGACAAAAGTACTCCAACAGTACAATGGTATTCGGTAGGATCAGAAAGAGGAAGACCATGGTTTTTGGAAAGTGGTAGAGAGGTGGTAATGGGTGTGGAGACAGGTTTTGAGAAGTCAAGATACGTGCAATAGAGGAGGTCACGATTATATTTAGACCGTGAGAGTAGAGTGTCAGTGGGTGTAAAGGTTGCTTCGACGCCTAGAAGTTACTGAAGATGACCGAGATCTTTTATGATGAAGAGCATCCATGATGGTTTGAATAAATGGTTGTGAAGAACTATTCACTTGGATATCATCCACATAAACAAAGAGAAAAGTGGCATGACTTAACTGGTAAAACCAAGCTTTTGGGGCGTGCTTAAGACCATAAAGAGCTTTGTGTAGATGACACACATAATGAGGATGATGTCAACAAAACCAAGTGGTTGTTGTATAAAGACATAGTCTTATAAATTGCCATGAAGAAAAGCATTATTAACATTAAGTTAACGAATGGACCAATTTTTAGCCAATGAAAGGGTAAGAATGAGACGAATAGTGGTTAGTTTGACAACTGGACTAAAAATGTCAGTATAATCAAGACAAGGTGATTAATGATAACTTTTTGTGACTAGGCAGGCTTTGTAGTGGTCTAGGAAACCATTAAGGTTAAGCTTTTGATGGAATACCCACTTATACTCAACAATATTTACACCTAGAGGAGGAGGAATAAGGGATCAAGTGTTGTTGTGACGAAGAGCTTTAAACTCATCAACCATGGCTTGTCACTAGTGAGAAAATTTGTTTGCATGAGTGAAAGAAGTAAGATCTAGATAAAGAGACGGAGGAACAACATTGTACTTAGTAATATGGTTAGGAAATTTTTTCAAAGGTCGAGTGTTGTCTCAAGCGAAAGTGACCATTGGATGTGTAGACAAAGATGATGATTGAGGAACAAGTGGAATAGACAGAGGAGAGGACACTCGAGGTATGGGCAGGGAAGAACTAGTGGAGACTAGTGAGAAAGGAGAACTAGATAGTGGTGGAGGGGCACGACATAATTGAATTTGTAATGGTAAAGAGAGAGAGGTGATAAAAGAGGAGAAAGAGTTTAGGTGGAAGGGAAGAAATTGATTTTCAAGAAATCAAACATATTGGGAAAGATAAATTTTATTTGCGAATGGATCAAAGCATTTGTATCCTTTATAGCTAAGGGCATAGCCAAGGAATACACAAGGGATGGATTTATGTGTAAGTTTATCGAGTTGAGTGTGAGTGAGAAAAGGATAACATATGCACCCAAAAACACAAAGATAGGTAAGATTGGGAGAAGATGTGAACAACAATTTATTAGGAGATTTGAAATATAAGGTAGATGATGGTAAAGACTTATAAAGTAAACAGCAGTGGAAAATATTTCATACCAAAATATGTTTGGAAGAGAGTTGAGAATAAGAAGAGTGATTCCTGTTTCACTTATGTGACGAATTTTATGTTTAACAACACCATTTTGTTGTGAGATGTGGGGATAAGAAATTCAAAAAGAAATGTCAAAATCTCCATCATATTGAAACATTTTGATTGTTGTTGAGAATAAGTTCTCAACAGTGGTTTTGAAATTTTAAATTTTTTATAATACTTGAGGCTTGTGATCGAGAGGAAAAATTCAGATGTAACGACTAAAATCATTAATAAAAATTATTAAATATCTTAAACCAGAAGGGGGTAACACGGATGATGGTCCCTAAATGCACAGTGAATAAGTTGAAGAGATGCAGGACATACTCCAATAGATGTAGGAAAAAAATACGACAACTTTTGTTTTGAAGACATAAATTTCGATGAGATGAGTACAAGACACTAAATCTAACGTAAATAATTTGGAAAAGATTTGAGAGCAAGGATGCCCAAGACGTTGATGTCAGAGGTATGAAGAAGTACATCGAGCAATAAAAGCTATAGGATTTGTGAAATTGACAGGAACCTTGAGAGGATAGAGATTATTGTGAATGTTTCTAGTGAGAAGTGGAATCTTAGTGGAAAGATCCTTCATAACATAACCAGAGGAATTAAATTTAATCAAACATGAATTGTCTTTAACAAATTAAGCAACAAAAAGTAAATTTGCAATAAGTTTAGGGACAATGAGAATATTATTTAAATGAAATGGTTGAAGATTCGTATGGAAAGATAAGAAACCTTTTGAAGTAATGGCTAGAGTAGTATTATTACCGACAACTACTTGATTAGTATTGTGTTAGAGTTGAACAAAGTCAAGAATATTAGTGTTATGAGTCATGTGAGAGGAAACACAAGTATTTAGAAGCCATTCAGTGATTTCATTGGTGGAGTAGGTAGAGGAAGGTGAGGGAAGGGTAATGTTTAATGCAGAGAAGGTTGGTTGAATTTGGGACAGGTCAAGGGGAGGATTGGAAAAAATTAGTTCTGGATTGTATGTAGGGAAAACGACAAGGAACAACTATATGTCCAAATTTTTGCAAATTTGACATTCGGGAGACTGAAGAGTGGATTTGGGTTGAAAATTGTAATTGGAATTGGTAAATTGTAATTGGAATATAGGGTTTAAGCTGCTGGAATTGTGGGTTGGGCGGTGATTACTAGTTAATGGGTAGATATGGGCTAGGCATAGAGAAATTGTTAAAAGGCCCAGCCCAGGTGGATTAGAAAGTAGACCTATTTAGGTTATGGGTGTCAAGATGCCCTGGGTTGCGTATGTTATGGTTGGAGAAGACAAACCACTTGCCAACATTGTGAGTGGAGAATCGAGAGCCACGTTGAGCCACGAATGTCATTTCTAGTGGGGATTGATGGACAGACGACAGGTTTTGTTCATAGAGTAGCAATTTGACGTGGAGCTCGAAGAAAAAGGGAGGTGTGTCGCAATTTTCCATAGTAGTGACAAATGACTCATACTTTGGTGGAAGGTCGTTAATGGTGAAGAGAACTAGAATAGTTGACAAGATTGGGTCACTAATGGCTTCTAATTCTTCAATTGTAATGGCAATGGACATTAAGTAGTCGGTGATGGTGGAATCGCCCTTTTGGTGATGTGAAGATGCCAGCGAATGACGGATTTTTGAGCTTTGGTTTGTTGAAGGAAATGGGTTTTCAGTGCTAGCAAGAGACTCCAAGCAGTATACATCTGAGAGTAAGGGGAGCGACAATAAAGGTAAGTGTGACAGTGAGGCAATGGTCCAGTAATTTGTCTCTTTTTTACCATTCTAGAAAATTTGCAGAAGGAGAGGATGCATCAACAGTTGAGACGTGATGTTTTGATGGTGGAGTGATGGAGATATCAATAAAGCCAATTAAGTTACAGGCATATAGGCCCTGTTTAGCAATCAACTGATTGCATTAGCTATTAGTTGATAGCTGATTTGACCAGCAGATTATATTAGCTGTTTGTCATTTGATGTTTGGTGAAATTAGCTGTTTAGTAGCTGTTTATGTGTAAAATGAGTTATGAAGATATGACTTTAAGAAAATTATAAGGATGTGAATATTATATATCTTAGTATTTCGTTGAATTTTCTTATAGGAATTTAGATTTTAGATATTTAA
This sequence comes from Erythroxylum flavicans, assembly GCA_027576715.1. Lineage (NCBI taxonomy): Eukaryota > Viridiplantae > Streptophyta > Magnoliopsida > Malpighiales > Erythroxylaceae > Erythroxylum > Erythroxylum flavicans. The sequence continues at coordinate 32,416,069 of JANZXP010000003.1, forward strand.
TTCTATAAAAATTAAGTTTATAATCCTCAAAATATAGATTAATAATCCAAAA
>JANZXP010000003.1:32416220-32439269 GCA_027576715.1 Erythroxylum flavicans
CTTTCACCGAGGTACAACAGATTCATCTAAGGCTTTGCTGAGTCGGCACCACTCACCCCTTGACACTATCTCTCAACCTCACTTCCCATGAAAGGTTTTCACTCCTAATAACATGACCGACTCGTGTTAACCTCAACAGAAAATTTTTCTCAACAATCTTATAACTAAAGAACACTAAATAAATGACTCAAAAATAAAATTTAACATAAATAAAAACTCTTGAGAAAGAGACAAAGAATAACTTCCCAAATTTTTCTGCACTTCACTACTGTATGATTGATTCACGCAAGAGCCAAAGATCAATCACAGCTACACCAACAAAATCATCAACGAAGTTTCAGTTAAAGAGCCACCTACATATGTAAAACCATCAGCCGTATGTTATACCAACATTTAATATCAACAATGAAGCCAACAACAAAACATGTATTACACTAGCACTCACGCACGCCACATACACTAATTAGTCGTAGCTCAACTCTAATCACAGCCCCTCAAAATTAATTCACCAACATCTTACGCCTTTTCCCTAATAAGATATATGTAGCTCCTTGACTTTTCATTCACCCACTGCACTACACACACACTGCGCACTCACACAATCAAGGGACTCACGCTACACACCCAAAAGATAAAAACGCAGCCCACCAAGACACTCACGCTCTTACCTGCACACACATCAGCTGTAGGTGTATATTTTTAACACCCTAAAACAACACCTTCATATATTTTCTAGAAAGTTACTTAAGTCAGCATGAAACTTACAGTAATGCCCGTCAGCCACTACGTTACCGCAAACAGCTGAATTCACAACCAAATTTTTAGCCACACCCTTTTGCTTCTTCATACACATAAGTCTATTTAATTCAAATTGAAATTTTTCTGCAATATTCTTCAACAAATACACATCTATCTAAGATAGAATTCTATTTTATCTAGAACACTATCCAACTAGGTTTTTGAATCCAAGATAATAAGAAATATGTCAATTTAGAAAAATATGCCAAAACAAAATAAATAGATATATTCAACATACATCTATCAGAAATTTTGGTAATTTAAGCTATCTTTGGTGGGAGATTTTGTGGTGATTAGAGTTATTTATATGAATTGTGTTTCTATGCTTGTGTGTGAGTTTTTGGACAAATTAACTATTGTTGTTGTAAGGGAAAAGGGTGAAAAAATCGTGTGTGTGTGCAGCTACCTTTGTTTGGATGTTTCGGCAGCTGTGTTTTCTTTGTGAGTGGGAAAATATTACCCGATCTATCCATCTATCCATCATCTTAGGTAGTTGCATTTTTCTAACTGTTGCGTGAAGTTTCTAGGTTATTCAGATATTGCTTTTTGTATGAAAAACGTTCAATATTGGTGTTACGCTGCAGTTGTATTTCTGGTAACATTTCGGTGATTAAATGTTCATTGATTTGACGGGTTTTATTGCCACTGTGCGTAGAATATCTCAATGACATTATTGAAGGTTTACAACATATTTCTTGGTAGACGACTTCCCGATTTTTGTTGAAGAAGCTGGATTTTAGTAGAGTTGTTTTTTCTTATCTCAAGTGTCTTTGTTTATGTCCTTTAGTATTTCAATCACAGTTGTTTTATTTTCTTCTTTTATTATCGAAAATTGTTGAAAAAATTCTCTGTTGAGGTTAGCACAAATTGGTCATATTATTAGGTATGATTTACTTTTATGGATAATGAGGACGAGGGATAGTATCAAGGATAGGGTCAGTGGCGAAGCTCGGCTAATTTTTAAGGAGGTGCGAGAGGAGAGAGTGGCTAGTAAAGAGACGAAGCATGCGTTCAAGCATGGAAGAGGCCAGAGCAAGGGGGCGGTAGCCCCCTTGCCACCCCGGGCTACCGCCACTGGGTAAGGTGTGTCGGCTCTGTAATGTATTGAGTAAAACTAATGTTATTTTTTGGTAAAAGTGATTAAGCTAGGTGAAGGCCCCGCAGACATAAACAACATGTGTCGAACCGTGTTACCAAATCTTGAGTATTGACTTGTTTATTTTGCATTTAATTTTTTTGTTTTTGTTTGTGCTAGAAAATTTATAATTGCTAATAGAGTTGTTTTATATCAAACAACTACAGATACTGTTCAAAGCAATTGAGGCTAAACTAGAATTTTTGCGAAACTACATCCTTTCGAATTTTTACTAACTTTTACCCATATTTATTTGTAAATAGTAATCTCATGCAAATCCATGTAAAAACTACGATCAAACTTCTTGACAACAAGAGTAAATGAAAATTTACATATAAAAATATATAATCACTAATTGTTTTCAATTTTCTAATAAGCTTTAAGTTGATTATACATTAATAATAGACTAATTATAACACTCTCAATTAATTCTTTCCTTATACTAAACCGTTTATAATTTAAATTCAATGTTATATAAAATTTAAAATATTTACCAAAAATTATAATAGAAACTTAACTATTTTTACATTATTTTTATCATTAAAAATTATTATTATAAATCATGTTAAAAATAATTATTAAATAAAGATATAATTTATTATTTTCTGATGTTTTAATATTATATAAAAAAGAAACAATAGAAAACATGTCTAGTTTATTCTCATAAAAGAAAAAGTACCCAAATTTTGCAGATTGAGAGACGTGGTCAAATTTCAGAAACTAGTATGTCTAGCAGACTGAAATTGAGTCCGAGATGTTACTTATAATTTAAGGGCTCATTGTATTTTTATTAATTAGTATTTAAAAATTAAATTTAAAATTTAAAATATAATATAATATACAGATAATAAAGTATCATAATAAAAAATCTAATTGAGTTAAAATTTAATGAAAAATAATACTTTATTATTATGAGTTGAATTTTTATTGAACCTGTAGGTAAAAAATTCACTAGTGTTATTATAAATAATTGTTTAATTTTTTGCGTTTATTTAAATAAGTTTGATAATATTCATTTGTTCAGAATCTATATTTTAACGGAATTTTTACTTGCTTGTTGCGGTTATTTAGATATTCAATTGTCTCTTACCCTTTAAAAATATGTACATTAATTAAAAATCTGTAAAAAAAATCATGAATACTTAATTTCAAATGTCTTTTATTAAAGCCAATAAAAGTTATAATATATTGTTCAAAAATCAACAAAATCTTAAACCACTTATTCAAAAATAAATAAATAAATGTCATTAAAATTAAGTACCTAATAAGTTTTGGATGTGCCAATCCAAGAATGGATAATTAATAACCAAAGGCATAAGAATTATATGAACAAGCTGCACAATTTTCTCGAACTTTGTGCAACTTTGTGCTTAAGATGGACTAGCAAGCTCTCGACTAGTTCATTTATGAACATAATTTCCCTTTTACCATCTTTCTTTGTTTTTACATTCCAATGGAGAATATTTCATGTTCAATTATGCTCTCTCCAGTAATTGATTTGTGTTATATTTAATTTCCTTGGCTCATACGGCCTTTATGTACATAATTTAACAAGGCATCTTGACGTCTTGCACATAAGGGACTTTCTAAATAGAGCAAATCATAACTGACCAGTTTAGTCTGGTCAGATAAGAAACTCTAACATAGGTCTTATCTTTTCATGAATGGAGATGAATCCCATGAACTTAGGAACCACTTACACATCTATCATGCGTTGCTCCTCTTTCCCGTTTTGAAGTGAAACCACTTTTATCAATATCCAAGCAAGTTTGTTTCCGGCGGTGATACTGATGTGCCAACGGTTAACTTTAGTGTTTCTAAATCTGAAAGTCCTGAATTCGATTCAAATTACCACATGAATTCTTCAGATATCTGCAAAAACTAGACCTTGCGTATTCCTTCATTATGTAAAGGAAAATGAATACATTGATGGTACAATGGTGGTCGTGCAACAACCCAGACGAAACCAACTTCTATGTCACAGTTAGCTTCCTGCTGACCTGTCTGGCCCAACAAATAAATCTTATGTCACATTGGCATTCAATTGTTTGCATAAAAGAGCCTCAGTTTCTGTTGAATATGTATTGCTGGCTTAGAAACTGTAGAGTTAACAAATTGGGACCAGTACCTCTTGCAATACCAAGTAAACTATGGATCCATTTTCCACTAAATCATTCAAAATTATCTAATAATGAGAGAATGTCTTTTTGGAGATGAACTAGATAGTCCAGGCCTGCTGAGTTGTTGCAGCGAAGGAGACAAGTCATGAATATGTCCAACTTCAACAATAATAATAACTGCGAAGGTGCAATTATTTTCAGCAGTTTCTCATTTGATGATTCACTTCGTTTCCAAGTTGTTGTCAGTCTTAAGTTCTTCCTCTTTCTGGTAGTTTTCTATATCATAATTGGACCCACGACGCACAGTAGTCACTGCTCCTCTGTGTGTTCCCCCCCTTTTTTCACCCCTTCTCTTTTTAGGAGTTTATGAGATGCTCAATTCTCATGTCAATGAGCAATTCATTTACATGACCTCAAGTGTGAAGCGTTCGACTGTTAGAATTGTCATCGTCTGATTTCATGAGAATCTGGATATGCATGATTTTATGCCAAAGACATAAATTAATTAAGAAAATAATTTTATTGGAATTTAGTAAATAGTATTTATTAATAAATACTCATTAAAATGTTATATTTATCGAGTAAAAATTAATCTATAAATTAATGTTTATTTGATACTGTATATTTTAATTATTAAAATCAAATTTTACTATTAAAAATTCAAATACTTGATATTTAATATAAATTATAAAAAATAAATTAAAAATTCAATCAAAATAAAATTTAAAACTAAAAGTTGCCCTACAATCGTACAAACCCTTAATTTTCGGATTATTAGCATTGTTTAGAATATCTTTCCGTATCAGATATAGTAGCAAAAAACGGCATCGAACAAGAAAATTTCATATAGGATTTTGATACTCGTCAGTATCTTGATAATTTCGTATATGACTCTGGTACAATAGATACCGACTCTTTCGGTTGATACCAGTCGGTAATTACAATACCGATCAAATATTAATTAGAATTATAAATTTTAGAAAGTTTTAGGACTAAATTAAAAATATAAATTAAAAAATAAAAATAAAAATGTGTTAAATAAAATAAATTTAATTTTAAATATTATAATTATACTATTTTTTATATGTATGTATTAAAAGTAAATATATTATCAATATAAAATATAAATGTATTAAGCTAATATATTTACCAATATCATCCTGTGGTCAATGTCTCCTGGTCACAACATCATTAAAATGAAATTGATGGATAAAGTATAAGCAGGTTGAAATTAAGGTGACGTATGACATGTCAGGATCATGTGAGATAGGGGGCCTGAATCGTCAGTTTCCATGAAAATGACGGCCATGAAAACCTGCAAAGCTTTCTTGCCCTTCAATTGTGCACTTTCCCAGTTCGCCTATACTAAAGGCCTTTTCTATTCTATACGGCAACTGATATCCACTCAGCTCAGAACCCCAGAGCGGAGGTCAATGGTCGAAACGACTAGGAGTAACTTCATTTCATTGCCCATGTGGACGAAGGCCGTTTGGCAATTAGCAGTATTAGTTGTTAGTTGATTTTATTAGTTATTAGTTAATAGTTTATTTTATCAGCTGATTTGATCAACGAATTATATTGACTGTTTATTATTTAATATTTAGTAAAATTAGCTGATTAGTATCTGTTGTTTATGTGTAAAATGACTTATGAAGACATAACTTTAAAATTTATAAGAATATAAATATTGTATATCTTAATATTTTGTTGAATTTTTTTATAAGAACTTAAATTTTAGATATTTAATTCTATAAAAATTAAGTTTATAATCCTTAAAATATAGATTAATAATCCAAAATATTATATTTATATTATTGGACTTTAAAAAAATTGTGAAAAGGACATAAGTAAGACATAAGAACTTTATATTATTGAACTTTAAAGCAATGGACATAAGTGAGTCACGGGGTGACTAATAGTCACGCCCAGGGACTTATTAAATGGTAGCCGTGCGTAAGAGAAAGGCCAGAGAAGTGAGACCAGACAGATATTGCATAGAGAGTAGAGAGTGACGGATATTATAGGAAAGGTCAATCAGCTGTTGCGTAAATGCTGCTTACAAGTAGCTTCTATAAAATTAGTTGGTTGGGTTGAATCAGCCAGCCCAACCAGCCAACAACCAAATAGAACCAATAGCTAATTGACAAAGTCAATCAACTAATGATGGTCAATTAACTATTTTATAGCTGATCAGTCAACATCCAAACAGGGCCATAATATGGCTTGAACTAAATTTTGCCAAATAAGGTAATTAAGATTGTCAAGTATTGTAGTAATGAAGTTTGTGATATTGGTAATTGGTAATGAGGAGTTGATAAATTGCGTTGTAATGTTGATAATTGGTAATTGTGCTTGTAGTAAAGCAGTGTAATAGGTTGTGTGTATGGATAGCAGATGTTGCAAAGGAAAAAAAAAGTAAGACTTTGCTCATGTGGGTTCTGGTACCATGAAAGAAAATGAATATGAGAATTTTGAAATTTATAATAGTGTATTGATTTTTTGTATGTTCATTGATGTACTCATACAGGATTGGAGATAAGTTAAGTCTATTTACATATGATACAATCTAAATTACATTATCAAATAATGTGATTTAATTTGATCTAAGAAGATGAGATATATGTCATGCTTATTTAGACTAAGATGATATTACAACCGAAAATTTAGGAGGATGAGTTGTTATCAAATATATATAGAGATGAGAGGGTATAGAGAGCAATGAGCAGAGAAATAAACACAGAAATTTGAGGGAGCCATCTTGAGATTGGGAACAATCGCACACCAATTCATCTTCGGCAATGAACTCAATCTAAGCAATGAAAGATTCAATGTTTTTAGATAATCATCTACAAAAGTAGATAAATTTCAAATGCAAAACATGAGTTGTAAAGATAGAAAGATATATATATAGAGAGAGAGAGAGTTGAGAATTAGATTAGCTCGCCATTTCTGTAAACACAAGTTGACAAGGTTTGTGAAGTTTAAATGATGAGAAAGATAAGCAGTGTAACCAACTCTGAATCATTTCGTACCTAATCTGGAGATTTCTATTTTTGTTGTTAAAATTAGTGGGAAAAAAAATAACGTGCTAAACCACCCCAAACGACATGCCAAAAGTTTTTCATTCTCAAATCCAAAGGTGGCAATGAGTAGGGCTCGTGGCTAGCCTGATCCCTTAACTTACGAGCCAAGCCTAGTTATTCATTCTCATATTTCACGTTGGCAATTGGTTGAGTCTGTTGTCGGTCTGACCCTCTAAACCGCGATTGGAGTCTGTCCCAAATGTTAACTTTGCATCACACGACTTGTACACGAGCAAATTGGCCAAAAAGATATCGTTTTGGAAAAACTTCCCGAGATAATATTGTTTTGCTTGGTTTTGAAATATTTTAGGTGGGACGAATTAATTAGACTAATCCTTGAGTCGGTCTTCAAGCTCAAATTGATCTAAATTTTGATTAAATCAATTTTGATCCATTAACTTCAAAACAGGTTAAGCCCATAGTTTAGCTACTATTCAAGCTCAAATTTCAAAACTAGCATCCAGTTGTTCAATTTATTTGTCATCATGATCATCATCAATACTTAATTAAATTTTTGTTGAAGCGCGGAATCTAAAAAAGTCTTATAGTACGCAACTTTACTCTATTTAGTATAGAGATTATTTTTAATAAACCCATATGCAATGCATCAAGATACTACAAAATTATAAATAGATGTGCATATATATACAAAGAAAAAAGGTAATAAAATAATTAAATACAAAAATACAAATAAAAAATAAAAAATGTAAGACAATACAAAATAACGTACGTACATAACATGTCAATGATTAACAATAAATGTTAAGATAAAAATATATACCAAAAAAGACTTATACAAGAGTATCTCTAACTAGGCTAAAAGATAAAGTAAATATACAGATTCAAAAAGAGCCGTATAGGAGTAACTTGGACCAACTTTGTCAATACATTAATTATGCTAAGTTGGAAATTAAGTAAGCTAAATTAACCAGAAGGTCAGTATTGTGTAGTAATGCAGATGACACTTGTTCAATTTATTTGTATTCATCAAACAAATTATCAATTATGTCGAGGCTCAAACCCAAACTTAAAGTCGATTTGAAATCCTATGATCTGTTGATTTCGAAATGGGTTGAGTCTATCCTGAGCTCAACTACCATTCGCCGTCAAATCTCAAAACTAACATTCTATTATTCAATTCACAAATAAATTATCCAATATTTTATAAATTGTTAAGTATTTTAAAATGCATTCAAAAATTGGTGGTTAAATAGTAGGTTATAATTAATTTCTCTTCACATTACATAATAAACTAATACTTGAAAGAATAAATTAGAATATTGTTTTTACACGAAAAATGATAATCTTTTTAAGAGATGGTTAAATAATTTAAAATCTCTAAAAATAATTTAACTTCTTCCACTTATTGTTTTATTGAATAAGATTTTATGCACCATGTCTATATTTATTTATTTTTCCGTGTATTACTATATATATATATAGTTTAGTTAAAAATTCAGTTTTCTTTCACCAAGTTGGATAATAATATATATTACATTTTCAGAAAAATAGTTGGACTCATTTTGAATACATGTTTATAAATTAATATTTAAAAAATCATATTTTATTAAGTGGAAATATACTTTTTATTAGTTAAGTCAAATAACAAGATTACAAAAAGTCAATAGAAAAGATGTATACCCATCTAACAAAGTTATGTCTTTAACCGTTGCCTGTTTGATTGGATATTAATTAATAGAACAGAACGAAATGGAACGGAACGAAAGGGAACGGTTTATAATAGAATAGAATGTAATACAGTGAAAAGTTGTTTAGGAGGGATAGAAGAGTTCATAATGTAATGTAGTGAAACATTACTTGGAAGACAGATGGAATAGAATAGAATATATAATAAATAACTATTATACTCTTGATATTAAAATAGTTGTTGCAAGAATTTTAATGCTATGATTTTAAAATAGAAATCATGTCCAATTTAAAAGTTACGCACAACCGCGACAAATAATTTTTTATATTTTTTATTTTAAAATAATAAATATTTTATTATTTTATTATTAATTATGTACAATTTATTATTAATTATATAAAAATTATTATTAATTATTTAATAAATTTTATTCTATTATATGTGATTTATACTTAAAAATTATTTATTTATATTTTTATTTATATAGAAATATATACAAACAATTAAAGAATAAATTTTTATATATTTTATATTTTCATTAATAAAAATTTTATTAAATTTTTTATTTTATTATTAATTATATACAAGTTTTTATTAATAATATAAAAATTATTATTAGGTTAAGGAGAAATAATATAAAAATATTATTAATTATATAAAAGGGAGTTAGGGTTAAAAGAAATAGTTGGTATTAAGAAATATTATTGAGGGTATATTATGTAATATATATTTATTAGTTTACGTTCCATCCTAAGCCTTCTAAATCGAATGTTTCTTATTTTCACTGTTTGGGATGGAATAGAACGTAACATGAAACCTTCTACTTTCATCCATTCCATTCCATTATGAAACTCTCAATCGAACGATAGAAGTGTGTTATGTTTCATTTCATTTTATTACTAACCCTCTAACCAAATAGACCCTAAGTAAAACTTTAAATGATAATTCGAGGTCATTAAACAATTAGAATATACACATACATTATATTAAGATTTGGGATATTTTTAATATCTCACTTCAATATGAAATGAGGATTTAGGTAAAGTTATTAATAGAAATTTAAATTGAAGATTCATCTAAAATTAATTATAAAATTAATATTGTCTAGATCTATATGTTTAAAAAATTTAAAACCATAATGTACTATTTCGATTAATTCCAATTCGATTTGATCATATTCAACTTAATTAAATTTAAAATTATTTAATTAGTTTAAATCGATTGAATTTTGTATTAAATTTATACTTAATTTGAGTTTTTTAAATTTTAATTCAAATATTATTATTTAAAATAAACTTGAATTGCACAAACTTTTTGAGAGATTAATCCGATCTACTGTAACTCAATTCGATCCATTATTATCCTCATGCTACAAAAATAGTAATATCGAAATCCCGTGATCAATGACTCATCAATCATGCCCTATCTACTCAGCACCACTCATTCAGTCATTCTATATGACGCAACGGCCCACGCGCACTAATTCATAAAGCAAAAAGACACCACGTTACAACCTAGCACCAATTTACGCAACTACCCATCGGTTTGGTTCTTGAAAGTCTAAAAGTGACGTTCGATGCTTCGGGGGAATAGGGGATACAACAGTCATTTGAAAGAATTCTTTGGTCATGAAGTGCCTAGTATCGTATGATCCATAACCGCGAAATGATCGAGCAAGTATCATAAATATCAACTATAAAGCCAAAACGAAGTTCGAAACTGATCCATATTTGGGATAGCGAGGAAAACAATTGAAGTCAGAGCCATGGCCAGGAAGTTTTTCGTCGGGGGCAACTGGAAATGCGTGAGCTTTCAATTCCATAGTTCTGTTTACAACGTTTTTTGTTTCTTTTAATGTATTCAAATTCTGTCTGTTTTGGACATACTAAGTAAAAGGGTGTATGTATAATGAATATGTAGTACCTGAGGACATCAGATGTTGGATTTGGATATGTATAACTTTACTAGGTAGCTGCTAAATTGGTCCAGTTTCTACGGGGATTGATGAGTTCTAAGGAGAGTTGGGATCAATGAGTTATAAGTCCTATTTCTGTACTTGTTTCTCTACCTTTCGATTGAATCCATTTATATGGAACTAAGTCCCTCTGATGAGTTGTAAGGGGTCTTAGGAAATCATTGGACCAGTTTCAAGTGAGTTTATATATAAGCGGAGAAATCATATCTCAACCCAAAGGAAATAGGTCTTGAGCTCTATCTTTATGTATAATTCACTTCGTCCCTTTTTTCTCTTTTTGACGTGGGATAACTCTACTTGTGAATTTTCAACAAAGTTCTTAATTTAAGTGTTGAAGTGAACTGAATGTATGCAGAATGGAACTACTGAAGAAGTGAAGAAGATAGTGTCCACTCTCAATGAGGCTCAGGTGCCACCTCCAGATGTTGTTGGTAAGTGAAATGCTAATCAGTCATCCAATTTTATGATTAGCCATGCGATTTGAGGATCGCAGACTCAATTTGATATACTGGTGAGTTTTTTTCTTTTTTTCTTCCAGATGTTGTGATAAGTCCTCCATTTGTGTTCCTTCCACTGGTGAAGAGCTTGTTGAGGCCTGATTTTCATGTTGCTGCACAAAATTGCTGGGTCAAGAAAGGAGGAGCCTTCACTGGGGAGGTTAGGTATGCTCAAATTTGCTTGTAATAGCTTACATCTTAATGCAGCTGGGCCTAACTAGTTTCTTAATATTTCCGTTTGTAGTGTAATGCTTGAATTTTTTTGCTGTACAAGTTAAAGTGTTTTCATTTCAATTGTCTAGTGAATAATAGAGTCTACCAAACAGGGTTTCGTTTCGTTACAAGTCACAAATTCAGACATAATGCTTAGTTTAAAGGCCTTTATCCCTACTTAAGGAGAACCTAGTTGCTAATTCTATAGAACAAAAATGAGGTTACTGATCTAACCACTAGAAACTCATTCTAGTGATTTTTTTCCACAAGTTCATTGTTTAAATTCACATAAAAAAGGCATTAAATGTTTGAGCTCACATTTCAGTAATTTACAGTGCAGAGATGCTGGTGAATTTGGATATTCCGTGGGTTATTCTTGGTCATTCTGAAAGACGACTTCTCTTAAAAGAATCAAATGAGGTAAGAAGCTATGAACACATATGGCAACCGTTTGTTCATGGTGATGCCAGTTGATACTTTAACTGCCAATTCTGACACTATGCTTATACTTGACTATTCTATCTTGGTGCATTTCAATTTAGTTTGTTGGAGACAAGGTTGCATATGCACTTGCTCAAGGTTTGAAGGTCATTGCTTGTGTTGGGGAGACTCTCGAGCAGAGAGAGGCAGGTTCCACCATGGATGTGGTTGCTGCACAAACGAAAGCAATTGCAGGTATGTATACACAGTTGCGCTTGGCCATGGGCTGGGCTCAGGCCGCAGCCCCTATGGGGCCAGGCCATAACTGCCAACACTACATACAATCCTACAAAACTGCTGGCTAACAACTTCTGAGCAGTTGAAAGTTGTTCCATAGCGTAACAGCATTCTCTTCTGATCTATGAGTAGACCTGTTGATAGTGTCATCTTTTATTTTCATCCCTTTTTTTTGTTTGGTCCATGTCATTTGTGATAAATTTTAGAGGGATGACTATCTTTAGCTGTCCTACTAAATGCAAAAACTTTTCCTTTCTATGTTTTGACGGAATTTGCAGTGTTTTGCTAGAATTTCCCGCAATATTTAGTTCCATGTTGCTTTAGTATGTCCCATGATTTAATGCTTTTATGGTTCACTTGAATATACTTTCATGGCAGAAAGAATTTCAAATTGGGCGGATGTTGTTTTGGCCTATGAGCCAGTGTGGGCTATTGGAACAGGGAAGGTTGCAACTCCTGCTCAGGCACAGGAAGTAAGTCCAATTCTGGTTCATTGTTTGATTTTGTGGCTTGTTTAAGCGACATCTTCTTGTTCCCCATTATCTCTCATACAAGAGCTGATATTATTGCGATAATTGCAATGATTTTTCCGATAAGGCTCAAGTAAATTACGGTTGATAAATGTCGACGATCCATATATTTGTTTGCTTGCTTTCCATTTTCATGGTGTAATTTTGTAGATGATATATGAGTTGGGATGCTTAACCTTTGGAAGTGCATGGTGCTGCACAGAATTTTCTCAATTTTCATTTGAAGTAGGTCTGTCGTATCATCATTAAAATAGGTACATTTTGAGCTGAGGGAATGGCTTCATGCAAACACCAGCCCTGATGTTGCTGCAACAACAAGAATTATTTATGGAGGTAGTAGCTTTATACATTTGTTCAATTTTTCTTTATCTCACTGATTGTATTTGACTACAATGCACCAACCAACATTGACTCCATAACCTATCTTATCGGCTCAATCCTGCAAAATCCTTTTTCTTCTCAGCTGCTTATATTCAAAAGAAAATCAAGGAATGGATTAAGCAAAAGAAGTATCTTCTGTTTTTCTCCTAATATCAGTAGGGGAATGAACTGTTAAAATGATGAAATGAACTGTTAAAATGAATAACTTTCCATAAAAAGATGCTCCTCCTGTGATAGCTTACAGTTCAGGCTTGAAGTTATAGATCAATCTTAGCCAATGATTAGAAAAGAACATTGCGGATAACCCCTGTGATGCCTTACATGTCCAAAAATCCAATGTTTCTATTTGATTCTTAAACACGAATTTGTTTCAGGGTCAGTAAATGGTGCAAATTGCAAGGAATTGGCCACGCAGCCGGATGTTGATGGCTTTTTAGTCGGTGGAGCTTCTCTAAAAGTAAAGACTGAGTTGCTTATTGATTGCTCCCATTTTCTTCTCCACTGTCACACTGATTCATCTTAACTAACTTTTTCCTTATTTTGGTTCATCAGCCTGAGTTCATTGACATTATTAAGTCAGCTGAAGTGAAGAAAGGTGCCTGAACATTTGGTACTATCCATATCTAGTGACCTTTCTATGCTAAAGTTCTCTTCTTGGATTGTATTATAGAGTTCATCTTGCCCAATTAGACATATATATCTCTGAGCAAATAAGTTCGACTTACTGTACTAAGATCATGAGCTTACTTTGGTTTTGTGCATGAATAAATATAATTATAAGATCATGAGCTTACTTTGATTTCCTGTATGAATAAATATAGTTATTCCTTGATTTTGAATCTTTAGGTGATCAAGTTATCCGTGTAATTTATCCGAAATAAGTGTTAATACGTTCATTTACTGTACTTTTGAATTGGCTTCAACCTTAATAGTGGGGACGATCCACGGTACAGTAAACTTGGGAAACCTTATGAATCAGTTCTCTTATATCCTGAATACTGACACTTTGCCACCTTCTTCCCTTCCCTCCAAACCCAGGTAATGATTCTTCAATATTATTAAATGTTGCTCTTTTGGGAGCAGTTTAAGTAGTTCATAAGGACCCCCCAGATGTTTCCAAGTGCTGTAGATCTTGAGTTCGAATGCATACAAGGAGTCCTCAAGTATTTCCAAGCACTATAGGTTGGGTTTGCACTATGTAACAAGCCCCGAGAAGCATTTAAGTTGAGCTCCTTTTTTAATTTTGAATCGGTAAATCGTCAAGTAATTTATCCAAAATAAGTGTTAATACTTTTGGATTACCTTTGACCATAATTGTAAAGATGCTCCTAAAACCCGACAGTAAAGTGAAGTGAAACTTTATGAATCAGTTCTCCTCCTCCTGTCTCCTGAATACTACACCTTACCACCTTCTTCCCCTCAAACCCAGGAAAGATTCTTCAATATTCTCAAAGGGGGTGAAGGGTTGATGGGTTTGAAAAGGAGTTAACGGGTAAAGAACGAAAAGTGAGTGGTTGATTGGTGATTATTATTATAGGGGTAATAATTTGATATCTCATTTTTTAAAAATCCTCTGTACCTTCCATTTAGTAAAGGAATGAAACTCATTTCTTTGTACCGACTCTTTTTTTAAAAATATTTTTATTTTTAATTAATTAATTATATTATAATTAATTAAAATATGATTAATCAAAATATAATTTATTCATTAATTAAAATATTGTAATTAATTAATTAATTAAAAAATAATTAATTGAAATAATATAACTAATTAACTAATTATAATTAATTACAATATAATTATTAATTAATTAATTGCATTATAATTGATTAAAATAAATAATTAATTAAAATATAACATTAAAATATAATTATCCATTAATTAAAATATTATAATTAATTAATCAATTACAATATAATCAATTAAAATATAATTCATTAATTAATTAAAACATTGTAATTAATTATATTATTATTATTTATTATTATTATAATATATTTAATTAATTAGTTATAATATAATTAATTAAAATATAATAAAATTTTATTTCTTAATATGTTGTACAAACTAACCATTGTTAATAATAATGGTAATTATTATTCCTTTTGACTAACTATCATAATTATAATGATAATATCTATTCTCATTTCTCACTATATTTACTCTCATTCTTATTACCGTTCTTTTATGCGAACCAGTACCCGTAAGTTTTGCTCTTAAGGGAGTGGACTAAAGTAGTTCATGAAGTGCTTACCGGAGATCTTTAAGTTCAAATCTCTAGGTGCATTCTTCTAAGTATTATCAAAACCCCATCAAACATTTAATTTCGTCTCTGACTTTGAATCGATAATTCGTCAAGTAATTTGCAGACTATTACGAGGAAGATTGATGTTAAATTGGCCACATGTTTGATATTGTACCTTACGTTAAGTAACAGATAAGGTTCAAGCAAACTTATTGGGTACAGGATATGACCTCAGAGAATCCAGATCATCCAGCTCATTTGGAGTACTCTTTTTCCAGGCTGTAGAATCACGGCAAATCTAATTTCCGTTTTGACTTAGTACAGAACTTGCCAAGTCAACATCAGTTGAGTCGTGCGACGAGTTCAAGCTAACGATGGAGTCAACGAATGCCAAATCATGAGTTGTATTAGTTGGTACATTAGTTCTTCGGAATGCAATTTAAGTAGAAGGGGTTGAATCCAGGCTCGAGGATGACCCCATCATGTAAAAGGTAAAACCACTTTGACGTCACTGAACACGAAAGGAGTGGAGAGCAAAGAATTTACTGTAACATTGATCAACTTGATTATAATTCTAGGTCAAAGAGAGTTATTGAGTTTTGTTAAAAAGTAGCTATAAAAACACACCTAATAAAAAATACAAATAAATTAATTAAATATTAGTAACATAATGATTTGATACATCTTTTAAATTCAATTTGAAATAAATATACTCTACTCAACCTAATAATTTAAAATAATTATAATAGTTATTATTTTAATTCGAGTTAAATTTAAGAGATAAGTTAAATCGTTTTGTTATTAATATTTAATAAGTTTACATGTGTTTATATCATAAGCCTTTTAGAGGTGATCAAGTTGGTGGAGTAGTAGACATGAGGTCAAAAGGTTTTATATTCAAATCTTTTTACTTACGCTTTCTTTATCGAACTTTTCGTACAGGACTTGTCTAGTGCAGAGTACCTAGTTGACATGATTTGCAGACTATTGTTTTAATCCAAAAATTTACCCAGTGTACATCCAAAGGATAACAACTGTAGGTTCCTCCGTTAAAAAAAATGTTTATATCATATGTTCATTAATATTATTTTTTGATAAAAAGTACAACATAATTGATTTTTTATGAAATCATAAATAATTTTTTAAAACATAGATTTTAATGTTTTTAAATTTTTAAATCACAAGAAAGTTCCATGTAGTTTAGCCTTTTTCTTATAAGGATGAAATTTGCAAGCGATATTTGCATTAAATAAATTGTTACCCATACAAAATATTTCATAAAAATATTTTTAAAATTTTAAATTAATCGAATCTTAAAACATACCACTTATAGTTTACACTCAACTTATTAGAGATCAAATCTTCTGTATCACTTATAATATTCTAATTATATTTTATTAAATTTTATTCATATATTTATATAATTTTTTATATAAATATATAAATAAGATTTAATAAAATAGGTTCATAATATACTTAAAAATTGATTAGTAGAAAAGTGGATTTGACGAGACCTATTGTCGAGTTACATGGAATTTGTCATGATATCACAAAAATACCTTTACCACAAAATACCTTTATGGCACGAGTTGATCTTAAAGTGCTTATTTTCAATCATTATACATAAAAAGTAAACTCTCGGCCAGATGACAAGTTTGATGGTGTCTTAGTCTCATGGAAAAAGTCTTATCCACCAACCAATCGAGATAAGGAAAATTGACGGAAATGGTTTCTTTATGTGATTCTTTAATCACACTAGGACACTTTATGTGGTCAGTGCATTTCTAGAGGTCGCTTTAGAAGGCAATGCAGGCATTTAATGACTACGAAAAGTCAAACACCATGCATAGCGATGTGTACTTTTACCTTTTTGTTACAAATAATCTAAGAAGTTATTATGAAAAGAAGCAATATACGTCATTCAGGGCTAGTTTAAGTTGTCATAAAAGAATTTCTTAGCGACTAAAAGTTATTTTTTTAGAAAATAAGTATTTGACTGTAAAATTTAAAAATATTTTTTAATAAAATTAATTTTTTAAAAAACTAAAATATAATTTTTTAAGAAGATTAAATTTAAAACTTTTTAAAAAAGTTTTATTGGCAAAAGCTCTACTGATATAAGCTCATTCAAACAGACACTTAATAAATTTTTAAGTATAAATTTTAAAGGGTTAAGTTTATTTTTAGTTTAAGAGTTTGTAGTTTTTAAAGATTATTTGGATTGAACATGTTATTTAATTTATAATTATAAATTATAAATATATATTTCTGAATAATTTACTAAAATATATATTTTAGTAATTATTTAACAAAAATATTTATTTTATAATCCTTCTATTCCTCTCAAACTTTCAAATGTCCCTTTTCCACATTCCATTTAGAAAACGACTGGCCATCTCTAAACTAAGAATTGTCAATGGTTTGGACATTTGGTGAAAGGAAATAGAAATCTAGGGACCTATTTAAAAATTGATGCGCTCCATTTTCAACCTTTCAATTAATGAATTAAACATTTGAGAATTAAAAAAAAGTAATATTCAAATTCATTAGTTGTATTAAATTTTAATGCGTATACATATTATCTCATTATTAATTACATAAAATTTATAATATCTTAATCAGTAACGACAATAAATCAAATCAAATTTAATTTTGAGTTTAAGTTTGAAAACAGTTTCAAATATAAATACTTAATAATAAGTCTGGCAAAATTTCGTCTGAACCGATAACCCAATCTTGTTCGATCCAGAAAGAATCAGGTACAGGTTATAATTTTTTGATCGAATTTAAATGTAGTTGACCAATTTTTGTCCGAATTAAAGTCAAATCTAGATCCAGGTTGATCTAATCGAACAAAATGTCTGAATTTTTAAAATTGGTTAGCACCGAACATTTAAAACAGATTAAAATTGTCCGATTCGAATTTTAAAAAAGGTAAAAAAATCATTATTTCAAAAAAATCATTACTTTATTTTAATTTATTGTATTAAGTTTTGATTGTTATATACATGTTAACTAACTTATGCCATCTTTTACTTTTTTTCCCCTCAGATTATGAAATCTTTGGGACATGAAGAGTGGGATATGAAGAGTTTGATGAAGAAGGATTTGTTATTTCTTGCATGTCTTTTTTAGTTTGAATTTGTAGTATGAACAATGTGATCTACTGATTTTGGATTTGATGTTCTGTTTGTGCCTTTGTAGCTTCTTGTTATAATTTTGTTGGAGATTTTGAATTTGGTGGTTGTATTTTTGTTTTTTTGAATTTGATTGTAAAATTACCATTTATTTGGTTTGAACTTCAACTAGACAATCATAATTTATTTTTCTTTGCTATAAATTTTTGGTTGGTTTTACAGAGAAAAAGAGATGGGAAGAAAATAGTGCAATTTAATGGCGCTTTGCTATTAGTTAAAATCAGACAAATCGGTTCCGAACTGAATTGGGTGTTTTCTAATCCGGTTCAGTTCCGGGTCAGTTTGGTAAAAAACATGGTTTCAAACCAGTTTAGGATCATAAAATTTTATCTTGTCCAAATTGTTTGGAACCGATTTTGTTTGAAATCGATTTTTTGCCAACTCTACTTAATAATAATTTTAATTAAATATATTTCATTTTAGATTAATTTGATTTAAAAAATAAATTTAAATTTATTTTCATTAAATTTAACTTGTTAACTTTGTAAGTCAAACTTTGTACTTTTCTAGCACACTTAACCTTATAAAAATTAACGGTACGGTTCTTTGTCAAAACTTAGATATTACTGTCAAACTCTGTCTTCCATAGATTAAAGCTTTAATTTGTTTCTTCTTCCTCTATATTGAGATTTCGAGTTTGAAATGTACTTATGGGGGAAAAGAACTATAATTCAGACAAAGAAATCTATTAGGAAGTATAAATCCGAAGATTCTCAAGGGCAGGTTCCTGGCTCTGTCCGCCAACTTGGGATAAACAAACAACATAAAGGTAGAGGCCAAGTCAATAATTTAAACTTTTGTCCTTCCCGAAGAGGGTATTGAATAGAACCTTCCCGGAAGCCAAACAAACAACCATAAAACACCGAAGTCTAGCCAATC
Organism: Erythroxylum flavicans; assembly: GCA_027576715.1. Taxonomy (NCBI): domain Eukaryota; kingdom Viridiplantae; phylum Streptophyta; class Magnoliopsida; order Malpighiales; family Erythroxylaceae; genus Erythroxylum; species Erythroxylum flavicans. The sequence goes on from JANZXP010000003.1 coordinate 32,435,640, forward strand.
TGTCCAATATGCTTTGGCCCTCTGCTCTCTCTCACAACCTCTCTTTTTATTTTAATCTCTCTCACTTGTTTGTTAAGTATTTTAGAAATCAGTCAAAGTACGAAAGCGGTCCTTTTGGTGGGTAACAACTGACTTTCAAATCTGAATGCTCTGGATTCACACCTGGATTGTTCTCTTTTCTCACGGGTTCTAAGCTTATCTTCTGTTTCTGGTCAAAACTTGTCATTGAGCTGGGGTTTGTCAGTTATCATCAGGGGTTGGTCTGGAATTGAAGAACTTTAAGCTTTCAATCATGGGGTCCTGTTTTAGTGCGCGAATTAAAGCTGAAAGCCCATTTCATATTGGTATACTTTGCGAATTTCACTCCTTTATTGATTCATCTTTGAGTTTGGTGGTTAAAGATAGGATATTTTTTAGTTTTTAATCTGCTGCTGAAAATGGAGCCTTTAGTTTTTGAAGAACAGTTCACGGGAAGGAGTTTCTTTGGTTGAAATAGTTATTTTGTTCTCTCTCTCGGTCACCGGTGGGGTTAGATATAGATGCTCTGTTTGGTTGCCGGGAGAAGTTTGGGATGTGCAGGAAAACGATGATCCTGAAATTGGTTTCTCTTTTCTTTTTCTTTTCATTACCATACCGTTTCTGCCTGTCGTTTAGTTGAATATTTTACTTTTCAATCGTCTCATGCTTTAGTTTTCTCGAATTTCTTGCAATCTTCACTAGGTTTTGTGGAATTTGTGGTTCTTTCCTCTTCTATTCTTTACTTCATTGCTCACTTTTAATTGTTGTGGAGCTTGTGAGTAGCTTAGTGAAAAAGTTTAATATTTTTTGGTAATGAAAGAGCTAATGGACGATGATATTAAAATCTGCAGGTGCAAGCTCAAAAAATACTAGTAAAGATGGGAATGATAGGAGTGAGTCAAGCAGCAAAGTACCCTCTACTGGACCATCATCAACTCCTCGTACAGAGGGTGAGATCTTGCAGTCTGACAATGTGAAGAAATTTTCCTTTAGTGATCTTAAAGCGGCCACTAGAAACTTTCGCCCAGATAGTGTATTAGGTGAAGGTGGTTTTGGTTGTGTCTTTAAAGGGTGGATAGACGAGCATTCATTAACAGCGGTCAGGCCCGGGACGGGCATGATTATTGCAGTAAAGAAGCTTAACCAAGAAAGTTTTCAAGGTCATCAGGAATGGCTGGTCAGTGTCCCTTCTGCTCAGTTTTGTTCTATCTGTTTGTTCATACAATTGAAACAATTGTCTTAGTTAAGGTTCATTCAAACATTTCTTTGTGCAATGTGCATTGACATCGAGCGCATTTATTCGAATTTGTCAATGTGATTTGTTAGAGTACGAGTTTTAAGGCTTTGACTATACCAAACTGATCTTTCATTGATTTATGCTTTCTGGTGGTTTTGGAATTTCAGGCAGAGATTAACTATCTGGGCCAACTATATCATCCCAATCTTGTAAAACTAATTGGTTACTGCTTAGAAGATGATCACCGACTTCTGGTCTATGAGTTTATGCCGAAAGGCAGTTTGGAGAATCATTTATTCAGAAGTGAGTTGATTGTGATGCTCAAAATTTCAAGCTTCTAGTAGAAGTAGCAATGTATTCCATGAACTTGAATGTTTAGAATCTTCTTTTAAAACAAATTGATATTTGGATCAGGGGCTTCTTACTTCCAACCGCTCTCCTGGATTCTTCGGATGAAGGTCGCACTAGATGCTGCTAAAGGTCTGGCTTTCCTTCACAGCGACAAGGCCAAAGTCATATATCGAGATTTTAAAGCCTCTAATATCTTGCTCGATTCGGTATGTGAAAAATGCTTGTTTCTGAAGATTATAAAGTGGTCTAGTATTCAAATCCTGTCTAATGCAGCCTCTTTTCATGGTAACATGACAGAGCTTTAATGCTAAACTTTCTGATTTTGGATTGGCCAAAGATGGACCAAGTGGTAGTCAAAGCCATGTCTCCACAAGAGTCATGGGTACATTGGGATATGCAGCTCCCGAGTATATGGCCACAGGTATCTTTTCAATTACTAGTTTGTTAAGTTCAGAGTTGGCATTCCGTATCAATAACTCCATGGCCTAGCTTCTCAGTTTTACGATTCTTTATCTGCTCATTTGCCCCTACGTTGCAGGTCATCTAACTAAAAAGAGTGATGTATATAGCTTTGGGGTCGTTATGCTCGAGATGTTATCTGGTAGGCGAGCTATAGACAAGAACAGGCCAGGCAGGGAACAAAATTTGGTTGAGTGGGCAAGGCCTTACCTTGGCAGCAAACGTAAATTTGTTCAAGTTATGGATGCTCGAATTGAGGGTCAGTATTCGATGAGTAATGCACTAAAAGCTGCTACTCTTGCAGTCCAGTGCATATCAATAGAACCAAGATTTAGGCCAAGTATGGAGGAAGTGGTAAGAACATTGGAACAGCTTCATGAGTCTACTGATAAAGAAAGTTCCAGGGGCTTGAGTCGTCAAAACCCGCAAAAAGCGCATAACAATAGTTCTAAAAACTCAAAGAAAAACGTTGCCACCACCGGAGTTTCTCACGGTAAAGCTGGCAGTTATCCACGGCCTTCTGCTTCACCTCTCCAAGCATGAAAGAGGAAGCTTTACTTGAACACATTTGACTCCATCCATGGAAAAGTTGAGGATTGCATTTTGGTGCATATTGTACTATCATGTACACAAGCATGAGAAATAAAAAACCCTACTGTACAGTCCTTCAATTTATTGAGAATTAGGAGAGTAAAGGCTCTGCATATCTTCAGAACTCAAGGATCTTTGATCATCGTTATGACTAGAAATTGTATATCAGGGCACCATTAGACATTTATTGACTTTGGTGTCCTTGTTGAGCCCAATTTTAATGAGTATAATGCATGTTTTTCAACATTATAAGTCCAGTCAAAGAAAGTTCAAGTTTCACCTTTCATCCAAACTATAGGTCTAGTTCTTATATATGGTAGAGATGTCAAATTAGTTTTGTATTACTTCATTTAATTTGAAATTAATGAATTAAATTTAATTTGATTAATCTTGTATCTAAATTTGATAAAAATTTATTAAATTTAAGATAATCTTATTAACTAGAAATTAACAAAATAAGTTATGTATGAATATCATTACCATATGCCCTCTTGAGAACCAAACTTTTGCTTCTCTTGGCAATGTCGCCCAGTAAGGAAACACTCTCTTCATTCTTTCCCTTTGAGACTCTCATGAACCTAGAATCTAAATAATAATTAAAATAAACGAGACTTGCACATTTATATGTAATTATCATATGAAAGAAAATTTATATTTATATATTTATGTTTTAAAATTGTATGTTAAAACGTTTTTTTCTAAAGTTATGATTAGAATTTTTAATATAGGTAGAGTGTAGAACCCATTAACTAGAATTTAGCTTGAGTCAACTATTATCAAAATGAATAGAATTAATTATTTGGATAGTTGACTCTTACCACTTATAAATTCTTTAACATTTTCATATTTAGTCAATATGGGATACTTTAATACTCCCCCTCTAAGTGCAACTGAGATTGAACATCCAATGGTCACTTGAAATAAACGTAGTGATAGCTGGACTGAGCCGCTGAGACTGGATATCCAGACATACA
>JANZXP010000003.1:32439369-32460234 GCA_027576715.1 Erythroxylum flavicans
AGCTTCAGCTGCCAAACTATCGGCGCATGTATTCCCCTTTGACATTTTCATGTTTAGTCAATATGGGATACTCTAAAAGTTAGAGGACTAGCTATATAAACATTTATTATTCACTTTAACTTTTTTATTTAAAAATTAATGGGTTATATAATAATAATAATTCAACATAATCGCTTTTCTAGATTTGATTTAAATAAAAATTCAATATATAAAAAATTTATAAATTCTATATAATAATGATACATAATTAAAAACAAATTTTATTTGGGCTTATTTGGATGACTTAAAAATGACAAAAAAATTTTAACCCCAGGTTATAACCTGCCCAAAAGCCCAAAAGTTAATTATTATTTCTAGACCAGACAGTGGTCAAGGTTCTGCTGAGGTTTTAGCTCCATAGGTGTATGTATAGAAGGAGGTTCTAGGCTAACCTCAGAGTGAAGATGATTGCTGCTTCAACTGCGCTGGTTCACCACGTGTGTTCCGTACCCTTCTCACGTGCCATTCGGTCTTGCTCTTTCGCTGTAACTTGCTCCGGGAAAGTACCACCATCTTCCTCCTCGGAGACACGTGCGTCCCACGTGGACCCGCGAGTCCTCCTCGGTATGTCCGAGTCGGAGCTTCAACAACTCGCCGTCGACTTAGGCCAGGTATTGAAAATTATGGGAGTTAGAAATAATGGAGTGAGATGGACTGAGAGCAATAAATTGAAATTGGGTTACTTTTTAAAAAATTAAATTTCGTATTTTCTTGTTTTAATTTGTACATTTAGCAAAACTATAGAGGAAAGCAGCTTCACCATCTACTGTACCAGAGAAAAGTCAAAGAAATCCAGGATTTTAGCCAATGTGAGTATTGCTAAACTTGTTTAGCTTCTCCATGTGTGTTTGTTGTATTCCTTTGTGTTGTGCTTGCAATTTTGGAGTTCTAGGAAGAAAATGGTTAATATTTGGAAGTCTTTCGATGAACACATCATGTTTAAGTTACGTTGATTTGTTTAAAGGGACAAATTGTGGTGAACTAGCTAGAGTTTACAAATAGTTATACTCAATTGGCTGAAACTTGTTAAAATTTTTTTTGTTATTGTATATGTTTCTTTCTTCTCTATTCTTGATGCATACAAATTATTTCTCAACATTCTGTTTTTGGAACTCAATTTGGATTCACTGTGTGTGCTTTTCAACTAGCTAATTTGTATTTTCCTTTTCAATTTCTAAAACAGTGCCTCTGGCATTTAGAAATGATCTTGAAGGAGCTGGATGGAGAGTTGGGCGATCACCCATTTATCGCACAGTTACTGCAGCTGATGGCACGGTTAAGGTTAGTTATTCAATCTCATCATTCTGTGTTATGATGCTTTTTGCTACCTTAGTTGTAGATAAAGAGATTTTCACCCTGCATTTGTTTTCTTGTAACACTTGAACTGTACGTATGTAGTGATATAAAATTGTGTCATGGGTTGGTGTTGAATTACTTGTAGACACTCTGATGAATTGTTGAAATACAAGTAAAACTGTTTGATGTTTGAGCTTAAAGCTTGGGGAATGGGGGTATTAGACAAGTTATGTCTTTCTGTGTCACTTAATTCAGTGGGTTTGTATGTTTCAGGAAGAGACAATTTATGCAGTTTTCTTTAATGATTGTTGATTTTGCTTCCTTGGTTAATTGGTTCTTGCTGATTTTGTAGTTATTGCTAAAATTGCAAGACAATAGATTGATTGAAACTGTTGGGATACCAGTTGAAGATGAGAAAGGTTCAATGCGCCTCACTGCCTGTGTGTCATCTCAGGTTTTTTTTAACTCGAGGATGGTTTTCTTTCTGCCCTATTTATAGTTTCCTTCTCATTGAATCTGGAATTTCAGGTTGGCTCTTTTCATTTTGATCTTGCAGGTAGGCTGTCCATTGCGTTGCTCATTTTGTGCCACTGGAAAGGGTGGATATTCAAGGAACCTTCAAAGACACGAAATTGTTCAGCAGGTAAATTTCATTCTTCTGTTTATTCAGAGGGGAGCTGTTTTTCATGTAGAAAATTAAAAGATGTAGTCAAATTTGTACCATAAGCTTTAAGCCATTTGTGGTAGATACATCTAGCCAATAACACTTTTGATGTATAGGTTCTAGCTATTGAGGAGATCTTCCAGCATAGAGTGACAAATGTGGTATTTATGGGGATGGGTGAACCGATGCTGAATTTGAAGGGAGTACTTGAAGCACATCGATGCTTGAATAAGGTATTTCTTTGATAATCATCAAGGTTTTGTTTGATGGTAGAGAGGTTGGTGTGCCCATCTACCAAGGTCGAAATCCTAGTTGCTGTAAAGGGTAAAAGATGTTTGTATACATATCTGATTCCAATGTACCAAAAATAATGTTTTTCTTTGATAATTTTTATACATGGCAGCTCTAGTTTACTGGTTTGAGTGTCAAATAGTTTCTTCTTTCCTTATGGTTTTCATCCAATTCGTGTCATCTTTAACTAACCTTATCTTCTCATCGTTACGGAATTATGGTTTTCTTTGTAATTATGGATTTGATTAGTTGAATTCGAATTACCAATGCCTGTTTTGAGACATTTTCAAATCCGTGTTACATTTTACTATCAACCTCAAGTCCAGTAGTTAAAGATGTCTAATACTTAATTCATGACTAATGGCCGTTTATCTTTTATTCAGGACGTGCAGATTGGGCAAAGAATGATCACCATTTCCACTGTGGGAGTTCCTAACACAGTAAAAAGGCTGGCTGCTCATAAACTTCAGTCCACGTTAGCTTTCAGGTACTGACGTTTCAGGAGAAGGAATTCCTACTTGGATTATGTACTAATTTAATTGATTTCAAATGTCTGTGTGTATGAGTAATTGAAAGTTGTCGTTAATGTATATGTAATTGACAGTTTAAACAGGCCTGAGCTTCAATACCTGTCACAACATTTAGTTGTTAACCTTGTAATACAGAAGTTGGCATATTAAGCTGTGAATCTTCACTGATCTAACTGCTAGTTGTCATCTTAGACATTAATAACTAGTTGATGACTCTATGATACTCAGAACTTGGTACATTTCATCACAATGAAAGGTGGAATCTTGCATTTTCATAATTTTTTCATGCAATTGAAAGCGTTGCATTTATTGTTGGTCCTGACCTGTTGTCATAATGACACCAGCTTACATGCTCCAACCCAGAAGCTCAGGGAAACAATTGTCCCAAGTGCAAAGTCCTACCCTTTAGATGCAATTATGAGAGATTGCAAAGACTACTTCCTTGAAACTAGTCGACGGGTCTCATTTGAGTACGCACTTTTAGGTAGTGCAATTCCATTTGATAGAAATTTCTTGCTAAACACCAGACCGGAATGTGACAACTTAAGATTATGTTTTTCCTTAAAACAAATTCGTCATTTGTTGTGCAGCTGGGGTGAATGACAAACTGGAGCATGCATTAGAACTTGCAGAGTTACTTCATAAGTGGGGACGCGGGTATCATGTAAATCTGATACCTTTCAATCCAATTGAAGGCTCTGATTATCAGCGTCCACACAAAAAGGCGGTATGATTTTTCAGTATTCATCATGCATCTTCTTTCCATTGCATTCAGCAATTATAGAGATTAGTTGAAGACTTGTATAACTCTATCATTTTGCTGCAAAAATTGCCAATTACTTAATCTGTTTCGACAGGTTCAAGCTTTTGCAGCTGCATTGGAGTCTCGTAAAATAAATGTGAGCATACGCCAAACCAGGGGAATGGATGCAAGCGCAGCTTGTGGTCAGCTAAGAAATGAGTTTCAGAAAAGTCCTCTGTTAACCAATTCTGACTCCGAACAGCCTCAACCGGATGTCCGGGTTGCCTGCTGATGTTGCAGACTCTGGCTGATCGAAGCCACCATACATTTGCTGACCCAATGCTCTCTTTGTCTGCATTTCATCTCACTAATACTTCTGATGCTAAATGACAAGGTCAGTAATCCCTGTAGATGGTCTGCAATGAAGTTTATATCTGCTATATGAGCTACAAAATAAGCTCTTCCTTGCTAGGATTCGGAATCAAATGGCGCGATTATGGGTTTGATGCACCGTGTTAACTTGACACTGCAGCGGTGACTTGCCAGGTGGATCATGGAACACTAGCTTTCAACACAGTTTTTACTCGGCATAAGATGTAAGTGGATGAGTAATACAGTAACTCAGTAAGTAACAACCAGACTGGCATCTTCTGAAGATCTCACTTCACTCCTGTTGACTGTAGAGCATTATCTGTAACTAACTAGACTGTATCTTATGCATTGATCTCTAATACAACAGGCTTTTCACTATGACATTCATTTCCCTTCAGTGACAGCTGCGCGCTGCAATATTTGGTCAGAAGGATTGCATTTGTATGACATTTTTTATTTGAAAATTAATATTTACTTCTAATATTATTAATGGTATTATATAACTATCATTTAATTCTTTCTTTCATTATTTAAATAGTTTCTTATAACTATTTTTAACTTAAAATAATGTAATATTTAAATATTTAAATTTTAATTCTTGGTTTTAAAGTTATAAATGACGAAAGATAAATGAAATATAGCCATTGGGATTATACAACAACTCAAAGGAAACTTTCGGCACATCACCAACTCAAGGAAAGTCTTAACCCTATTCTCTTTGCTCAATCAACTCAACAACTTCCTAAGAGGCGGAGGTGATACATGTATATTAGAGTATATCAATTCATAATATTTTTCTTTTACTTTTAACTGCAATGTCTAGTACATCTCCTAGGTTGGTAAATGACTCAAATCTAGTATTTATTATATTGTTTTTATTTATTTGTATATATGAAAAAGAAAATTACAATAAAATCTTTATAAAGTAATACTGGATTATTTAATAATTATTTAATAATTTAAATTTGCATTAATAGATTAAATTAATTAATAATTATTTAATTAATAAAATTATATGATTTTTTCATAATATAACTTATAGATAATTTTATTATGTCTTTTTTCCTTTCATTTAACATTTTAAACTAGAAGTTTTTAAAAGGGCTAATATGGGCCTTTAGAAAGTGGAACCAATTCTGTGGCCCGAGACACCGATCAAAACGAGGTCGTACCCGTAGGTCCACTCTCTCAAAATGCTCAATTAGGGTTTAAGGTTCTACAAAAAGTCCTAAGCCTCGACTACCTCGACTATCTTAAAGTTGTTGAATTTACAGTTCCGAGCTACTAGTTCTATAAAGATCCAATTAAGTCTTCAAGTATTCTCTTAGTTTAAGCTATTTTCTTTCTTGTCTTATCTCGCAGTACGAGGTGCGTAATTTTTTCTTTGTTCTTCTCTTTAGTTTTTGGAATATATTTGAAAACCCTAATGTTCTATCTTGTTCGTTCAGCTTCGAAGTGTGTGTTATAATCGGGCAATTTAGATCAGTCGTGTTGTTTCTGTATGGGAAAGATTCATACTTTAGGTCTGCTGGTTAACCGGGTTTTGTTAACTGGGTTGAAGAGTATAATTGTTTTTGGGGAACGATTGGTTATTTAGGATTTCTTGTTTACTGGATTTTGCTAACTGGTCGAAGAGTATCTTTGGTTTGATTGAACTAAGTTGGCGTTCTTACGTGTTTTGGACGTCAAATTTTAGTGCACTTTCGTTAACAACCAAATAGTGAATCTGAAGCTTTGAATTTTTCGTGATTTGATGGCCCTTTGTACGGATTAGTTATTCTTGTTCTTATCTGGTGTTGAAACAAAAAAAAAAAATCCCCGGATCTACTCTGTGATAAAGAGTTTATGCACTAACACGTGCAATGGGTTGAGGAGTCTTTATTTGTTTGTCTGAGAAAAACTATAGTTTGTTCATTAATTGTTTATTGATAGGGAAGTATCATGAGGAGGCACAGTCCACAATATTATAGTCCTCCTAGAAGAGGATATGGAGGAAGAGGTAGAAGCCCGCCTCTAAAGAGAGGGTATGGAGGTGGTGGTGGCTATGGAAGGCGCAAGCAACAAAACCATGGAAGCCTCTTGGTTCGAAACATTCCTCTAGACTGTCGGTAATGTTTTTCTCATTTGACTTGGTGTTTTTTATTATATTTTCCTGCTAATTTTGTTTGTGATTTGGAGAGCAATCAATACGATTCATGGTTTTGTAAACTGGTATGATTGCTCCTCATTGCAGACCAGAAGAACTACGTGGTCCATTTGAGAGATTTGGCCTTGTGAGAGATGTTTACATTCCTAAGGATTACTACTCAGGGTAATGCTCTCCTATTGATTGTGAACATGACTACTGGTTGTAAAGCTTTGATGTTCATAAATTCAATCTTAGTTTTTTGGTTAGAGATATGAAGTCAATGATGAAAAAAGATATGTGAATTGCATTCTCAACTAATTTGCCAAGGCATTTATCTGATTTTCCTTTTCATAGTGAATTGAACTTTGTACTGGTTTGCCAGGGGGATGTTGGTTTGAAGTTAAAATCAAGACCAAGCCCCACAATTGATGAAGGGCCCTACTGTTTAGCTTACCCTAACATATTGGTCTCGAGAGTATTGTTCCTTTTTGTGGAGAAAAATTATAATTACAAATCACTAGAAGTTTGAAGAGGAAGATGATTGATTCCTGGCCAATTGAAGGCAAGTTGAGGAGATTATAAGTTTGGGAAATGTGCATTTCAAGTGCGTCTTATATTTACAAGCGTGTGAAGAATTTTCAAGTCACTTGCCTATTTTGAAGTTGCCTTTGATACTTGACTGTTAAAGGAAAAGGTCAGCCACTAAGCTTCCTTTACATAAATTCCCTGACCGCAAAGTGTAAGACTCCAGAAACAAGATGTCAATTTATTGGAAGCATTCTAACCTTTGGTAAGGGTATTAAGGCAAAATCAGATAAGCTAATGGAAGTTATTATATTATTTGATTAAGGCAAAATCAGATAAGCTAATAGAAGTTATTTATAATTTTTGATTGTCTTTGCCTATCAGCTAAACTTTAATGCCTCTGTTGATACTTTCTATATGTTCTATGCAGTGCTCCTAGAGGGTTTGCATTTGTTCAATTTGTAGATCCATCTGATGCTTTTGAAGCTCAGCATCGTTTGAATGGACAAATTGTTGCTGGGAGAGAAATATCTGTGGTTGTAGCAGCAGAGTCAAGGAAAAGGCCTGAGGAGATGCGCCAAAGATCCAGGTTGAGGTATAATATATTTCTGAATTCATTTAGCATGATTTTATTCCCTTTTTTTCCATGTGTCCAGAGATTTATTTTCTATTATGTACATCATCAGGGATCAATCAGGCCATGGAGAGCGATCATCTTATTACGGTATAGTTCACTTGTTATTTGCAAAGTGTTTTCGTAGTTAGCTCATATATTGTTTGTAGTTAAGGTTTTCCTGTACGTTTCTTGTGAAATGATTCAAATTGGTAGTTTGTTCCACTGTGGAGGAAGATTCCCAATGGACATAGGATTCTCTCTTTTGGCACATATTTACTTCTGTAACAAGTCTGGTTATTGTTTATTCAATGCATTTTCTGGGTGGATAAGATGGGATATGATTATTTTTTAATCCTTCAATCTGTTTGCATTCTGAGTGAACTTTGAAAAAACTAATCAATATTTGTTTAATATACCTCAGGGCATTCTCGTTCTCGATCTTTATCCCGCTCTGCTTCACCTCATCCTTATGCAGGTTCTAGATCTAGATACCGCTCAAGGTAAAGGTCCATAATCTTTTACCTGTCATTTTACCCTTTTTGTGTGGCAAAGGGGGTGCTGGAAACGAATTTCACTTATTATTGCAGGTCATACTCTCCTGCCCGAAGACACCGAGACTACTCTGCTTCGCCTAGAAGAAGGTGTGCAGATTATCCAAGATCTCCAAGAGGTCCCCCATCTGAGAGAGATAATGACTACAATGGCAGGCCATATTCTCGAGGTTATGATAATACTGACAACCTGAAGGATACTGGCAATGGATATCAACAGTAAGTGGAAATATTTCTTATTTTGTTGTCTCATCTTTTAGTTATTTCTTGCTGAGTGGGTCATGTGAAGTCCTTTACATGTTCTCACACGCAGATCTATCATCAAATGCCTTCCTGTTTTTGGTATTTAAACTTTTCTATGTAGAGATAAAAGAAGAAAATCTGATGTGCGCTGCTGTACAGTTGGTACTAGCTAATATCAACATGCAATACTGGTGTACATTTCTAACTTATGAGGATGATGGCTAGGAACCATTTGTCCAAAAGAATGCCGGATCAAATTATTCATATTCAACCATAAAATTTGTTTGTCATATCATTAATGTAATGAAATGTTGAATAATTACAGAGACTCTGTATATGACCATGAGGAAGTGCGAGGTTGGAGACCATCATCACGCAGGGCTTTGAGGTCGCCCTCTGGATCCAGATCTCGATCTGCTGACTAGGTGTCCCATGCAGTGAGCAAGCATTTGGCTGTTATTGGCTGCTGAATTCGGTAAAAGGAGTATTGTTAACATGATTTTCTATGGATATCTTGCAGATGGAGGAAACCTATGGTAGCTTGCCACCGTAGAATTTTGTAGATGAAAGGAAATGTATAAGAATTTTTCGAACCTCATAGTTCGTGGTTTGCTTTTGTTTCTGGACTGGTATTCCGAAGTTCTAAACCGAGTACTTCATGCCATTAGTTTTATAATGTTCCTAAGCAGACTTTAATATTTACACTTTACTATGTTCTATCATATGTTTGTTGAAACTTGATCTACACCGGATCCTTAAACGCTGCTTGAAGTATTTGTTTAGTTGGTTCCTTAAAAACAGATTATGCAGAAATGACAAGAAAACCTGACAGGTTCTGCTATGATCAACAGTATAACCTATAATTGTTAGATATTGTGAGATATTGCAGGACGTTTCTGAAGCTATCTGATCATTTAGTCCTTAAAATCACTGATGCTTCTATAAAAGTTCAAACTTTTTGATTTAAAATCACTGATGCTTCAATAAAAGCTCAAACTTTTTGATCGACTAAGGTTAGCTGCTGCGTGAGCAACAATTGAAGTATGTAACTGGTAGATCAATGTCGAATTCATAGCAGTCTTTAGTCAGTTGTATCAAAAAGCAGCCATTTTTGATCAACCTAATATGATTATTGACACAAATAGCTGAAAAGGAAATGCTTCTCTAACGTAGAAGCTTCATGTGATGCTTTTGCATGGTGGGTAAATATTTTATGTGCCAAAGTGATATATGGTGACGGACACTATTTAGACAAAATTGAACACGAATATGAACTCAAACCATACCTGCTTGACCATTGATAACTACTAATGTATTATCAAATCTGAAGACCGTTTCAAGAAACATTATTAGATATTCAAACGATTTGAATTCTAGAAGGAAAAAGTGAAAGCGAGTAAATTGACCGCTAATTGAGTATTAATAGTTGTCAATTCTGAAATTCTCTTCTGAGTGAATATAAAACGAATCCAGGCTCCTCAGGGATTGCACTGAATTTCAAAGTCCAAGCACGAGAGGGAGAAACAGTTTGTGAGAAAGAGATGGCTATAGGGATATTGGAAGTGTTCGTGCAAAAGGCTTGTCAGGCAACGATTTTTTAGGTACATGAAAAAAAAAATTCTTCTTTTTTAGATATTTGATGGGAGCACTGATCACTGTATTTTAGATCTTTAATTACGCCTCTTCAATCATTTTTTTTGATCATTCACTCTGATCTTCGTTGTTTCTATTTTTCTTATATGTCTCGTTTACGTGAAAGTACAGTTTGAAGATGTGGCAACCTTTTTTATTTTATTTAATTCACTTCTATTTTTTTCCTGTTAAATGAGAGACATGTTTGTGCTGCATTTGGTTTCCTGTTTCTTGGGAGAAAAATCGTGTCAGTGAACTCTGGTTTTCCTAGATTTGTCGGTTGGGTTTGGTGTTCATGGTCCACACCCCATAACCAATTTGTGTCTGGTTCTTTTTCTAAATGTAGTGTGAATAGAAAACATTTCTTGATTCATTGTTTTGACAAGGTGGTGCTACTGCAGGTGCTACGGATCCATATGTTGTTGTACAGTACAAGAGCGAAGAACGCAGAAGCAGCGTAGCAGCAGGTTTGCTGTTTATTTACTTTGTCCAAACTTGTGGTTGATAATTGGTCGGACCGGTCGGATCACGTCTGAAATCTCAATTATATATTGAATTGTCATGTTAAATGACTAACACTATCAAGCTTGAAGAATTTTGTGCATAAATCTTAATCTACAAAGGTGTCTTTAGACGCATGGATGTTTCTAATTCTGGTAAATTGGCAAGTATATTCTGTACTTCGTATGAAGAGGATAGTGTTGCATAAATAATGCAAATGATTAAGAATCTTAAACCTTTTGTCGCAGTGATCATAGATCTTATAAAAGTTTCTGGACCTTTTTCTAATGCAGATGAAGGAGGGAATCCATCATGGAATGAGAAAATTAAACTTAGAGTGGAGTATCCAGGAAAAGGAAATGACTACAAGCTAAGTCTGAGAATCATGGACAAGGACACCTTCTCGGCAGATGATTTTCTAGGAGAAGCCGTGTAAGATAACTTGCTCACTCTGATTTTGAAAATGTCTCTCCATGATCTCTTCAGGTCTAAGTAACTTTGCTTGATGATAATTTTAAATTAATAGCCAAGTGTTCGTTCAATCAAGTTCATCCTGAAAATTTGCTTAAAAGAGTTGTAGAACAGACCGAACAGTGTTTGATATCTTCTCAGATATAGGATTCAGACTCCAATTTCACATGTTTTCTTTCATGAGTAAATAGTAATGCACCCCTTCAATTGATATCTGAAGAATGAATGCATGTTAAAATTGAAATGAGGCATAAGAGTGTATATATTGGTGCTTATAGAACTATGAAAACATGTGACTTTAGGAATCTCACTTCGGCCACCTGAAATTTATGTTTAACTTAATTTTTTTCTTAGTCCATATTCAAATTCAACTCGAAGTTTGATTAGATTCGAACTATTCAGATCAGGTTAAAATGATGTCGACTGATACAAAGTCTAGTCTATTCAGATTTGGTCCGGATTGATTTGCTATCCCTACGTATCTATGTTAGTTAAATTATTGAGCATTGAGACACGGATTCTTTCATATTTTTGTTCTTTTTTTCACTGTTACATTTTCTGTATGCAGAATCTATGTGAAGGATTTACTTGTTTTAGGAGTAGAGAATGGAACTGCAGAACTTCACCCTCTAAAGTATAGTGTTACTAATGCAAATCAATGCTATTGTGGGGAGATTCAAGTGGGTCTCAGTTTCACCCTCAAAGAGGTATAGATATTTCTTCCTATAACTTCAACTAATAATAATCAGAAAGTAAACAGAAGCATAGTTGACGACTCGAGTCTGAATTGAAACTCTGAATTGAGCCGGTTTTCCAAGGACGGTTCGACAAAAGAACATAAATATAAGTGTAGTAGCATACTATTTTAATGTTTTATCTTTTACTTTGTGCAGGTGGCTGATGTGAATGGTGAGGAGGAGTATGGAGGATGGAAGGAGAGTGATTTTTAGTTATCTTGGCAAGATTGTGTAGTACCGAACCTACCTTAGCTTAGTTGTTTATTTATGAATTTTAGATTGTAATCTTTTTGAATAATTACGTTCAAGTTTTCATTGATTTTTTATTTTAAAATTTTTATGCTCTAATGTTTTATTAACCTCTTGTAATATTTTTTAGCTATTATACAATTTTATGTTATGTTTTATTATTTTCTGTTTATTCATAATTGTAAAACTTAAGAATTCAAATAAATAAATTAAAAAAAATGTGATGAAGGAGATTGAATGATACCTAAATATTATTATAGAAGTAAGTGATAATTTTTTTAAAAAAATAATAATAATAACCAAATAATAAAGGATTTAGATTTTTCTTAATAGTAAATGGGTTGTTAAGTGGCGACAAATCAAGCCCAAATTTAGCTCAATCAAATCCAATGTAGCTCAAATTCGATCAATTTAAATTATTGTAAAACAATTTTGTTTTAGTATAATTGATGTTTTAATTTAAAAGTGTTTAAATTTACAAATCAAAAACATCGTCGTGAACAAGTATACTAAAATAAAGTCATTTAAAAAAAATATTGGATCAAGCTTTAAGCAAAATTTTAAATTTCAAATTTATGTTTCAACTTAAATTTAATTATTATCTTTAAAAACTCAATTTATAATTAAAATATAAATTATGGATGGCAAACAGTTGCCAAGCCGTCTTAGCTCAGCCGGTAGAGCGCATGGCTTTTAACCATGTGGTCGTGGGTTCGATTCCCACAGACGGCGTCACTTTTTTGACAGGTCTTTTTCCAAATCATGCTGCCTGAATAAAATATACTTATAACCTCTGAACTAGAAAGTCGTTTGAATTCATATATATAAGGGCGTAGGCGGGAAGTTCCGATTTTCATTTTGACGTCCCTTACGTCTCGTTCTATTTTTCTCTCTCTCTCTCGTCTAGATTCTAGAAACATCGACGAACAATTCTCTGTTCTTCACATGGCGCAAGATAAAGAAATTGATTTAGAGTCAAGCACGGTAAGTGGAATCGCTTCGTGATTCTTCATTCCTTTTGACGTATCTTATTCTAGATTACTCTGAAGTCTCTCTCTCATCTAGAAACATCGTCGACGACTCTCTGTCTGGTTAACCATTGCGAAATGGAGGAAGATGAAGAAATAGGAATCAGATATAAGCACGGTTAGTAAGATCGCTGCGTGATTGTTCTTTTTAAGCTTAGAAGGAATTAATCGCAGCTATTTTCTATTGTATTATTTAATCCGGATCTGAAATGAGAGGAAGGTGAAGAACCGAGAATCAGACTCTGAGTAGTAAAAGTAGATCGCTATGTAATTTTTTTTGAGTGTTTCCATATCGATCTTTCACCTTTAAGTTTGTAGCATCACACTCTCATTCTAGATCTCTCTATCTGGTCACTGTATTATTTAATCAGGATCGGAATTGAAAGGAATGTGAAGAACTGATGATCAGACTGTGAGTAGTGTAAGTAGATCCGTTCCGTGATTGTTAGTTTGAGTGTTTCCTTTTCGATCTTTCACCTTTAAGTTTGTAGTATCATATTCTCATTCTAAATCTCTCTATCTGTTCATTGTATTATTTAATGAGGATCTGAAACAGAAGGAATGACGAGAAAAAGAAACAAGAATCTGACCGTGAGTAGTGCAAGTAGATCCGCTCCGTGATTGTTAGTTTGAGTGTTTCCTTTTCGGTCTTTCACCTTTAAGTTTGTACGATTCTAGATCTCTCTAAAATGTCTCTCGCTCTCATCTAGAAACCTCGATGACGATTCTCCTTCTTTTCAACGATTACTAAATGGCGGAGATGAAGAAATGAAATTAAAGCACGGTAATTAAAATTGCTGCACGATTCTTGTTTTTCTGCTCAAATGGAATAAATTATAAGAAATTTCTTTAGTATTGTTTAATCAGAATCTGAAATGAAAGAACTATAAGAACTGAGAATCAGACGATGATTAATGTAAATAGATCTGTTACTTGATTGTTACTTAGTTTACAAATTACTCTATAGGTCTTACACTTCAAAAGAAATAGCAGCAAACAATTAAATATTACAAGCTGTTGCACTTCCTGACCGCAGAAAGTTAGAAACTAATTAAGAACTCTACCAGAAGATTAGATAGTTTAGTGGTAAAATCTATGTCTTATACTTCGCGGGTGGTTTTATGCTATATCCACCGCTTTATATTGGTTATAAATATTTTTTAAAAATATTGCAAAATAATCAATTAGTTTTATTGCAAATTTTGATTTCTTGTTTTCATTTCAAATTAAATGTGTTTTCATTTCAAATAAAAATTCAATAGCATTAAAGAGCTCTATTTTTTATCATATTTAAATTGGTCACAATGTTTTTTACTATTAAGTATGAATACATATCAAGAAATATAAGGTTATAGAAAATGACTATAATTTTAAAGTTAGATTCTTTATCATAATTACTCATTTTTTAACAGTTTTTCACATCTTTTGTATTTAGACATAAGATATTTATTTTTCAATTGTGATTTTTTGATTTCATTTTATATAGCACCATGCTTAAATTGCCCTAGTTTAATTGCATATTTTAGCCTTTAGATAATTAACAGATCTCTATTGAACAAATTTTTGAAATGCATTTCCTTATTAGTTATATTAGTTGATCATATCCATGCATATTTAATCAAGCCTCTGATATTAATCTGATTTATTCATTTCATGCCTCATAGAACTTATCTTTGATGATGTCTTTGTTTAAATTTAAAAAGTTTTGGCATTCATAAGAACCGAAAAGGATTCAATTTATTCATGTAGATTTAAGAAGTTTTGATATTCCTCTCAGAAGAACAAGTTTGAAGCTGCAATCCCCATTTATTCATTGATCTGTTTATAATGATTGATGATGTTAAATTGTGTTGCATGTTCGAATGCTTTGCACTAAGTTTACAGATTAATTGTGGATGATACGATTGCAATTGTCACTAAAATTACTTTTAAAATGCATTTCCTTATTAGTCATATTAATCGATGATATTTATGCATATTTAATCAAGCCTTTGTTGTTAATATGATTTATTCATTTCATACTGTTCGCTGATTCAATCCATAGTACTAAAAAGCCTTAGGCCATTTCCAATTTGGAAAACCAAAGATGCGCACTTGAAAAGATAAAAAGATACCTTCATCCATGCTATTATTACTTTATTTTTTTACACCGTTTTCCCACTTTTAAGCACATTAAAATTAAGCAATGAATTGAAGTTCGAGTTCCAGGAGGCATTATCCTAGGAGAGAAGTTTATATAAAATAGAAGATTTCTTTCTGTTCCAAATGTGTTTTCAATGTTTCCCATAGCCACTTGATAAATTCATTGAAAGATACTTCGTGAGACCGAGGAAATTGACCGTACCTCACGAACTTCTTCTTTCCTGCAACATAAATGATTTATAATGATTATATATTCAAAAGAACATTATTTCAGCAGGCTATTGGCTTGGTTGATAATGATTTTTTGTGGTAAATGATTTCTATTTTTGTAAAATCGGATACGATAGGGTTTTGCTAAAAATTAAAGCTTAGTCTAAAACTTCTTTTAGAATTATGAATCTCAATTTTAACTGATTTACAAATTATAAGTCTAAACTTGGCATGTAGGTCTTGATTTCTTTTTTAAATTTTATAAAATATTGTAAAATCTATGCACATATATAAAACTTTAATAATATTTAAAAATGTAGACATAACAAGATGTAATTAACATAATAATCATAAAAGTTTTAAATAGTAATAAAGGATCTTTTATTTTGATGAATGCAATTTGCTAAACTTGATTATAACAAAATTATTTAATTTAAAAAGATTACGAAAGATTTGATTATTAATTGGAGTTAATCAATTATAATAAGACTTTTCTGTTAAAAAACTTTGACCTATTATGTTTAAAGTGTGATATTTAGGATATTTCCTTTACTATTTCAATCATGTAATTTGTTATGTTTGTAAGATGAAGATACTTTTCCACATTATATAAATTGAGCTTAAAATTTTTACAACTTGTTTTTCATAAATTATGTTTTAAAATTAATTTTATGCAAAATATTTTAAAATATTAAGATATTAAATAATAAAATTATCCTTAAATCAAAATAAATATTAATAAATAATTAAAGTTTATGAATTAACTTCCAGAAATTATTTATTTAAATATTTAAGTACAAGATGTTATTTTAATATTAGTAATCATTAACTATCTAATTTTAGAGCATATACTATAAGCTTCGCGTTATTGATTGAACTCAATTTTCTCCTAAAACAAAATATTAAAGAATTATAGTTCTAAAAATTCGTTTATAAATCTAACATTAAGTTTTAAATTAAATATTTTAAAATATTAATATATTAAATAATAAAATTTCCCTTAAAGCATAATAAATAATTAAGTTTATTAATTAACTTCCAGAAAATTTATTTAGTTAAATATTTAAGTAAAATATGTTAGTTTAATATTAATAATCATTAACTATCTAATTTTAGAGCATATACTATAAGCTTCACGTTATTGATTGAACTCATTTTCTCCTAAAACAAAATATTAAAGAATTATAATTCTAAAAATTAGTTTATAAATCTAACTTTTAAATTAAATATTTTAATTCCATATTCAAATAAAAATATTAAAAATAAAAAATCTAATAAAATGCAATTTTAGAAGTAATTTATAATATTTTTAATACTGTTTAACATAATATTTTACTATTTAAATGTTTATTTTTTTTCTAATTTTTCTTATTTTAAAAATAACATCTTACACATTAAACTTAATTTTTAAATTATTATGGTGGAGCAAGTTTTATGTATATTTTAATCAAAACATTTTTACAAGTATATCTGGAAAGAGAATAAAAAGTAATTATCAACCTAAAAATTTTTATATTACGAACACTTGTTATACTATAGCTTATTTTGATGTATTCTTTTGACTTTAAAATATTATGAATAGAAAATAAAATGAAAGACGATATATTATCTATTCGCAAGGAACGAAAACAATAGGAAACCTTTTTAGTCCCATTGGTTAAATATTAAAAGATAATAATAAAAATATATTATGTTTAATTATCTCATAATGTTCAATTATATCATACAATTGACATCGTGATTATATTATTATTTGTGCGTTTTAGCTTTTGCTTTTATAATTTAAAAGAGTTGTTAATCTACTATTCATCAATTTTAATTTTCAAATTACACAGTTTTGTTATATAGCTTTCTTTTTAATTATCAGTTTGTTTTCCTTATTTTTATTATAGAATTCGTTTGTTGAATATATTATTAAAATTCTTATTTGAATCTATTTAATAATGTCTTTTTTTTTTGAGAAAGCAATTAATAGTCTTTCATACTTATATTATTGTGTCAATTTTTTGAGTTACATTTATCATCTTTGATTTATTCAAATAACCTAAATCTTATTCAAGAGGAAGGGGAAAAAAAGTGTTTCTTATCAATCAAAAGTTAGAGAGACACATCGAGTAGGCAAGGAGAGGAAGTTGAAATGGGAAAAGATAAAGAACTGGACGTGATAACGCTTGAAGGAATCGTGAGGAGGGAAACGGAGACGGCGAACGAGAAGTTTGATTGAAGTTGATTATAAAGAAAATTGAAGATGTTACCTTACTCCTAACAGTTGTGAGCAAAGAAGGCAACATGATTGAATTTGCACATCATTATTTTATGTCTATTTTATTTGTAAATTTAAGTGATTTGAAATATTTGTGTATACATTGTTTTATGTTTGACCAAGTCAACACCCAAGTCAATAAGAAATACACAATTTCATCTGTAACGCTTAACAAAAATTCAATTCTATGCAATTGTTTTGCTATTAATTTGATATTACACTGAAACCTAAAAGATGTTTAATCGTAATAATACTTTCAACAGTTAACTTATTATACAAGTGAACTTACATAACAGATTCGAAGACATGCATTAATACGTTTCTGAAGAGCTAACTCCGTAACAAACAGTTTAGATTATGAATATAATAATATTAGGCATATTTATTATTATATGTCATCTTTTAACTGACGGACAATTATTCTGTACAGAGACATAGAAATATATAAGAATCTAACCCATAATCTAACCCATCTCAATCTAAATAATTCCTTCAATTTTTTACTTTTTAAACTAATGAAATAAGAATAATAAAAGTCTTTGAAACATCTATTAATGAAACTAACATTGATGCAAAGGAATTCTTTGTTATATAAGCAATACCGCATTCATTATATTCAATACGCATATGATTAATATTCAAATATTTTTTATTATCAATTTAAAATAAAAATATTTTAGAATATAAGATAGTTAAACCTTGATGATTATTTAATATAAAATTTTAAAAATAACTATTTATGAAATCAAAATTTTTAAATGTCAAAGTGTTTAATTCTAAATAATAAGTTATTTGAAATATTAAAATTAGAATACATAAGTATTAGTTTGAAAAATAAGATTATAAATTTTAACTTAATCTTTTATTTATAATAACATACAGTGATTTCTTATGAGATAAATATTAATTAAAATTAAAATTATATTAAATAAAATTATATAACGAATTAATATTTAAGTTTTATTTAATATTTAATTATTATCAATAATAAAAGTTTAATTAATATAATATTAAAATTTTTACTTTTATTTAAAAAATAAACTTAGATCCGCGAGTTTTGTTACATACATTAGATCTGTCCTGAGTACAGTTTCCGCACATAATGCAATCATCTCTCGTAAGCACTAAACCTTCCACAATGAATCAGAGAGTCAACACAAGCAACTAATGCATCTAAAATTCCATAACAAATTAGAGGAAATCTTCAACTCGAGTATTTCCTAGTGGTGAACCTCTCTACAAGGCCAAACTTCTTCTCTCAAAACATTGACACAAAGATGAACAAAGCGTGTTCAAAATCCTTCATACATTCTCACTTTCTGCTCCTTTTTTTTTTTAATCTTTGCAATCGCTTTTCATATCATCATATATTAATAATCAAGATCTAACAGAAACTAGACTAAAACAAAGAACCGTGAAATAATAAAGAGTTCTTATGTTTTTCATCAAAACTTCTCCAATTAGATATCTATTATCATTTATGTTGAAATTTTTTTTGTTGCAGTCGATTCTTACATCATAAGGTCTTCAAGATCGAGATCTAAAAAGGAATAGATGAAAGTAATGAGAGATCTTACGTTCTTCATCGAATCTTTTCAAATCAGATCATAATAATCATCGAAATATATCATTTATGTTAAAAGGAAAAAAGTATTCATCAGTTTCAAGATTCTCTACTCTTTCTAATCTACGTAACTTTTTGTTGCAATCGCTTCTTACATCATAAGGTATAAAGGATCGAGATTTCAGACAGAAGAGATGAAAGGAATGAAGGACCTTACATTCTTTATCGAATCTTCTCGAATCAGAACACAAGAATCACCGAGATCGGAGACCGTTATCGGAGAACAAGAGAGTAAAGCATTAAAAAAGAAGAGAGAGAGAGAGAGAGGACAGAGGATTGAAGGACTAGAGGAGCTAAAAGGGAGCTGTACAAAGAAAGAAAGTGGAGGGAAAGTGAGAAAACAAACACGAATATTTATAGGCAAAGGGTGGGCCTCATACGACGCCGAATGGCATGAGAATTGACGTGATAAAATTGACATTAAGAAAAAGATAATGAATAATAAATTGATTATCGAATTCATTTTAAGTTTTTAACCCTAAATTTTCATCATTATTATTTTTTGGATTAATTACTACAAAAAAACTCAAAATTTCATTAAATTTTTAATTATAATCCAAATTTTAAAAAGTAACAATAAAATATCTAAACTTTTAATTTTTTTAATTGTAGCCCGAGCTTCAAAAAATAACAATAAAACATTCAAATTTTCAATTTTTTCAATTCTAACTCAATAATAGTGTTTTTGTTAAATTTGCTAACATAGTTTGCCACATATTTCAGAAACCTTAATTATTAATATATATTAGCCAGAATTAACACAACAAATAAAGATTAATAAAACGATGTCGTTTAATCACATAATTAAAACAACATTGTTATTTTAAAATGATCTAAATCAAATTACACAGTCCTAACGATCTTATACTTTAATTTTAGTTTTTCACTTTGTTTTCAATTTGTTCTCTAGACGTTTTTACTCTTTAATTTTCAAATTTTGTAGTCTCAATGCCCTCATACTAAAGCATTAGAAGAACGAACTAAAAACGAATAGCTTACTTATGAAGTATATTATAATGCGAAAGTAGTTTAAGGTGTCAGAAAAACTTGAATTTTGATTTAAAATTTTCTTTCTTTTGATTAAAAATTTTCTTTCTTTATATAAGATTCACGTTAAAAAAGATTATAATTTTAATTTTTTTTACTATATAGACAGATTTAATCTAATTTTATTATTTCAAATTTTATTATATTTAAACTTAAATTTATTTTCTTTAACTCAAACTTGATGATCTAATTTTCTAATTAAAATTCGCCTATAGTCTATTTTGAAGTTGCCAAAGCTTTAGATTCATTGTAATCCTAATTCTTAATGCATAACCCAAATCCAACCAATCCTAACAAAATCAACTAACAAATTCTTGTTTACTATTTGATTATAAATCATAACACTTACGAACAGGAATAAAAGTGCTCGCGTGGATCCAGACTGTCTTGCCAAGAAACAGACAAATGAACATAACAAAACGATTGTCCCTCCCATAAAATATCTAGATTTATTATTTAATTTGTGGCAATGGCGTGTGGAAAATTTATGTTTATTATTTAGTTTGTGGCAATGGCGTGTGGAAAATTTAAGTGGTAAAGAGAACATCTTAAATGCTGACCTCAAAAGGCCATAGTGTACTTGACCCGAAAGTTCATGTTCCTGTGCCACGTGTACCAGGGCAATCTTGATTGTGCGGCCATTAACAACTTGTAACTTGTAAGCCAATCCTCGGGACATCAATTTCTGTTCACTCGAAAACACTGTTATAACTACCACTTCCTCTCCTACCCTGCTCAAAGATTTCTCTGCGTTAAGCTCGCAAGTGTCACTATTCTCTACAACTTTTACTTCCATAACCACCGTAGGTAGACCATGGCTGCCACTATCTCCACCGTAGGAGTCGTCAACAAAGCACCGGTACTTTCATTGACCATATTCATATTTAGTACTTTCACTACCGGTTCTTGTATACAGGTAAGCAATTTTATGTACCCTGATGCAGCTGGCCTTGAATGGTTCAAA
>JANZXP010000003.1:32460334-32495015 GCA_027576715.1 Erythroxylum flavicans
ATTTATTTAATCCTAATAAGTTGATTTCTAAAAATTTCATAAGAGGAACTTTTAAAATTAGTTGTTTACTTAATAACAGCATTGTCCTCAACTTTATCTTCTACTTTTGATTTGTATGTTTTCAAAGTTAGCTTTTTTTTTATCATATAATTATATCGTGAAGTTTGAAAAAAATATAATAAAGGGGTTAATTAAACTTTTAAATCTTTATTTAATTTTATAATATTAGTTTATATTTAAAAATACCATAATATTAAGTTTTTAAACATAAAAAATCACATCAAATTAATATTTTTAGTATATAACTACTATATATTGTATCTGTATCATGTTATAATTATAGATATTTTTAATTTATTAACTAATAAATTTCATAAATATTATATGAAAAATACTAATATGATGTAGCTTGTTACATTATTCGTATTAATAGAGAATTTTAAAAATAGATTATTATTATTAAAGTTATAAACTTATTTTTTGTAAAATTAAATATCTAAATCTAAATTCTTATAAGAATATTTAATGAAATAGTAAGAAATATAATATTTATGTTTTTTTTAAATCATGCCCTTATAAGTTATTTTACACATTAACAGCTAATACTAAATAATTAATTTTACTAAATATCTTTAATAAATAGCTGATATTATATGCTGGTCAAATCAACTAATATAATCAGCTATCATCTAATTGCTGATGAAATCAATTAATAACTAATGCAATCTGCTATTTGCTAAATAAAGCTAAAAAACTAAAAAACAACTGGTCAGTTATTTACCAAATACCTCTATAAGAATTGAGGCGGTGATAGAATTAAGTAAGCGAGATAATTAATAATAAATTAATTACCGTATTCATTTTAACCCTACATTTTCATAGTTATTGTTTTTTATTTCCACTTAATAGATATGTTTATCCATTAATCGATTTTCAACGTTCGATCATACATGCAATCTTTAGATTATTATAAGCAATTAAAGATTTATCTCATATATATTTAAACTTTTAATAAGACCAAACAATAATAGTGCTAGTATTCAATAAAATCATAATAATAATAAATTAATTAACTATCATATACTTGTCATAAAATCAGATATGATAAAAATAGATTGTTTAAATTCTGATATTAATTTTAAATATAAGAGTGAATTAAAATTTTGATTTGAAATATTCTTAAATCTCCTAACTTATTTTAGGTTGAACTTTGTATTCTATTTAATTTAAATTTTCTAATAAGTTGGTATATCGAACTCGAGTTGTCTAACTTAAACTTGAATCTCGACTCAAAGCATGCGGTATCGTTTTTCTAAATTACAAAATATATGTAATTAAGCATGATTTGGACTTGATCAAAATATAGTTTGCTCAAGTTCAATTAAACTCGAGTTCAATTCGGAAGCTTCGGACCTCAACCATAAAAATACAAACTTCAAAGATTGAGATTCGTTCTGATCCTAATTCCAAATGCATCACATACTCTTATATAGTAAATCATAACACATTTGGCAATTGCCGTTAATGGTTTCTTCACCACATGAAAGTTTAGGTGTTCGTGTGGGTCCAGAATGGTTTGTTCACCTTTAATAATGTCAAGAATCAGACAAAGGAATATAAAAAATGACTATCATCACTATTTTAAACAGAAGACAACTCCCACAAAATATCCAAGTCTATTGTTTAATTTTGTGGCAATGAGGTGAAGAAAATTTAAGTGGCAAGGAGAACATCTTAAATGCTGACCTCAAATGACCATAGAGGACTTGATCTGCAAGCTCACATTCTTGTGCCACGTGGCATCAGGGCAATCCTGATTGTGCGGCCATTAACAACTTGTAGACCAATCCTCGATGACATCAATTTCTGTTCACTCGAAAACACATATTATAAGTCCCCTCTTATCTTCCTCAAAGATCATTCTGCAGTAAGCTTGTAAGTTTCTCCACTCTCTGCAACTTTTACCTCCATAACCACCTTAGGTAGATCATGGCTGCAACCATCTCCACCGTCGGAGTCATCAATAGAGCACCGGTACGTGCGTTGACCATATTCATATTTTGTACTTTAACTGATGGTTCTTGCACAGGTAAACACTTTCCTGTACTGTGATGCAGCTGGCCTTTAATGGTTCAAGCTCTGGATCCTCAGTCCCAACATCAGCTTTCTTGGGGAGCAGCTTGAAGAAAGTGAGCTCAAGGTTCACAAACTCCAAAGTACCATCAGGGAGCTTCAAGGTTGTTGCTGAGAAGCCTGAGATTGATGAGTCACAGCAGACAGATAAGGACAAATGGAGAGGCCTCGCGTATGATGCCTCTGATGACCAACAAGATATCACCAGAGGAAAGGGTATGGTGGACTCTCTCTTCCAAGCTCCCATGCAAACTGGAACTCACTATGCAGTCATGAGTTCCTACGAGTACATCAGTACTGGTCTCCGTCAGTAAGTAACTCTAACACTTGTTTCAGTAAAGCTTCCGATTCTGAACTATTATAATAAGCTGGTGACTTTTTGTATGTTTTAAGGTACAACTTGGACAACAACATGGATGGTTTCTACATCGCTCCAGCTTTCATGGACAAGCTTGTCGTCCACATCACCAAGAACTTCTTGTCTCTTCCAAACATCAAGGTTTAAACTTTAATCTCAAGTAACTAAATCAAACCCAGTTGTTGGTTTCGATTTTTAAGAAAAATTAACCTGAAAACTTCTTTACAGGTTCCTCTCATCTTGGGTATCTGGGGAGGGAAAGGTCAAGGAAAATCATTCCAGTGCGAGCTCGTCTTCGCCAAGATGGGAATCAAGTAATTTCATGTTCTCAACTATCCTTAAAATTAAATCAATGTTAGATATTCTATATCTTTGTTTCTCTTTTGCAGTCCTATTATGATGAGTGCCGGAGAATTGGAAAGTGGAAACGCTGGTGAGCCTGCAAAGCTTATCAGACAAAGGTACCGTGAAGCAGCTGACATTATCAGGAAAGGAAAAATGTGTGCTCTCTTCATCAACGATCTTGATGCCGGAGCTGGTAGACTAGGTGGAACCACACAATACACTGTCAATAACCAGATGGTTAACGCAACTCTCATGAACATCGCCGATAACCCAACAAATGTACAACTCCCTGGTATGTACAACAAGGAGGACAATCCTCGTGTTCCGATCATTGTCACTGGTAATGACTTCTCGACATTGTATGCTCCTCTCATTCGTGATGGTCGAATGGAGAAATTCTATTGGGCTCCTACAAGAGAAGATAGAATTGGAGTCTGCACAGGTATCTTCAGAACAGATAATGTTCCTGCCGAGGATATTGTAAAGCTTGTTGATGCCTTCCCAGGCCAATCCATTGGTGAGTTTCCTATCTAGATACTGAAATTCCTTCGTTAGTACATACAATGAACCCAATGTTAGAAGAATCTAGGCATTACAAAAGTGGCATGGCCTGCGCCGGTTCATGCAAATCGGGTATTAGACAGTCTTGTATTTCAGAATGTTTGAGATTGAGTTGTATATTGCAAACTGCAGATTTCTTTGGTGCTCTTAGGGCAAGAGTGTACGATGATGAAGTAATGAAGTGGGTTAGCAGTGTTGGAGTTGATGGTGTGGGTAAGAAGCTTGTGAATTCAAAGGAAGGACCCCCAACATTCGAACAGCCAAAGATGACACTTTCCAAGCTCCTTGAGTATGGGAACATGCTTGTTCAGGAGCAAGAGAATGTTAAGAGAGTCCAATTGGCTGATAAGTATTTGTCTGAAGCTGCTCTTGGTGATGCCAACAAAGATGCAATGGAGAGTGGAACTTTCTACGGTTAGATCCCTTTGATCCTAAGGTCTAGATGGGAGGTCTGCCTCTGGTTTCTTTTTTTCAAAATTCAATTACTTTTAATATAAAAAGGAGTTTAGGATTTATATATTAAATTCAATTTTAAATTATCATGTTCTAAAAATTATTAGTTATTCCTTATAATATTATTAATTGTTACATAACTATCGATATATGTGTTTACTTTTATATCTTAAAATATTAAAAATTTAATATAATATGATTTTAGAACACAGCAAAATAATTTATATAATAACTAGAAATCGAAAGATAATTTTTAAATCAGGCGATGCAACATAATTAATCGCTACAGATTAACTAACCATGTCCTTTTGATCCTTGTCGCAGGTCAAGCAGCTCAGCAAGTTCATGTTCCTGTCCCTGAAGGTTGTACTGATCCAATTGCTCAGAACTTTGACCCAACAGCCAGGAGTGATGATGGAACCTGCCTTTATACAACCTAAGGCTAAAGAAAAACTTCCTTATCCTTAGTGATGTGAGATAATTATATTCTTTCTTTTTGTCTTAAACATGGAGTATTTTCCTCTATTTTGTGTTATAATCCGCCACGTTAAGTCCCGAAGGTGTGCTTTCTCTGTTACCACCAATTTCAAATTCTCTCATTTCAATTAGCATATATTGTTGTTCTGTTAAGGGTTGCAATTTAATTCAGATCAACTTAATTTTAAATTTAGTTTCGGATTAAAAAATTATATAATTTTACTGAGATTAGGCAAATCGAAGTTAAATAATTAAATTAAACTTAAGTTGAATCGACCTTAAATTCAAATATTTAAATCTAATCAAATTCGATTTTATATTAATGTTCTACTTGACCTATTGCTAGTACTACTTATTTACGATAGGTATAGGTAAATAACTTGACTTGATCCTACCAACCTATACCCACAAATGTATATAACTAAATACGATTAATTAGAAAAATAAAGAAAGCAGAGTACGTGAAACAAGGAATAATGAGATCCCAAAGCATAAAATTTTCTTGGAGACTGGAAATCTGCTTGAATATTGAGGAAAAAAATGCACTTTACATATACAAACCATATCCTTATGATTGAGATAAGCCTACAAATGTAGGAAATACCAGAAACCAAACATGAGACAATTAAGATATGACTACCAGTTTCCTGCACATAAGCTAAGCTTAGTCATCCTACTGACTAAATCCAACAGGTTTGGACAACCTAAACTGTTCATCTAAGAGTAGTTGCAGTGAATTATAGAGGAAAACGATATAGTGATCAAAGTGAATCCTAAAAAAAAATCAGTTCAAATTCGACCGCTCGTGGATCTATTATGCTGTGGCATTACCTTCAATATTATCCTCTTCCTGGTCCTTGACTCTGTTGAAAATCTCATAATCATCAAATCCTGCATATTCATGAACCATTTACATGCTAAGAATCACTTTTTAAGTCACAAAATGTCATGAACGAGACTAAGAATAGTACTGGTTCACATCAAATGGACTTCAAATACCTGCTCCTAAGTCTTCAATTTCATCATGTGGTGATCTCACAAGCTCTTTCCTGACAGATGGGGGATTAAGTGTCATAAAATCAGCATTTACATTATCATCTGAGCAGAAGTCCTTCTCTGTGACCCAGTCCTTTAGAAAACCAGTACTGTCAAATGATAGAGGGTCTATGATATCCTGTTCATTTCTGAGAGACAAGAAAAGATTCAGTTAGAAAAAGAAACCATCTTAAGAAATTATACAATCATCAAGGGTAACACTTGCATTTGTCTTAATCTGAGGTTGTACTGCACGAAAACTAGGTCACGGAGTCGTTGACGTTCAAGGCAATTTTTTGCGTCATGTAATCGCTCAAACGGGATCTGGTTTTGCTTGTATCCAATTAAACTGCAGGTTTGACTAAGAATACGAATGGCCAACCGCAACAAATTTGGGCAACTTCCTCCATATGTGGACCACCATTCAGCTGTTACATTAGGAGAAAGTACTAGATAAAACATCAACGTGGCAGGGAAAACAGTACACATTAAAGAGAAACATACATCGAGCATTTCAGATAATTGCATAGGAAAGCAAAAAGCCTTTGGCATTCCATGATTTAAACCAGATTATCCTACCAGACCAAAGAGTTCTCTTCAATGAGTAAAGCTCAATTGTGCAATGCACAAAGCAAAACACAAGTAATATCTAAAAGCATATGCATAAGCATGAAAAAGACCAATCTGGACTCAAAAATTGGCTACTAATTCAGTCTAACAAAAATGGAGGATTCACCAGGAAGCAGGGTGTCTCTAGATCTAACAGCCATCTTCCTTCCAAGATCTCCTGCTGCATTCTTGTATAAGCTTATCTCTTTGATGATCTTATCTTGGACTGTTATATCAGAAACCAACTTCTCAATGCAATCAAACATCCCAGAGAGGATCTCATTGTGTATGTCTCCCTCAATACTGTAAAAGAACTTGGGATTAAGGTAAAACCCAGAAGCATGAAGAGGGAGATTCCATTGTTGTTCCCACCAATGATCTATGATATTCCAGTAGACCATGTACTCGTCCCTCTTCACTAGCTCTTTCTTAATCGCTTCCTTTGCTCGATACATCCCCGCGTAGACATAACCCATTGCAGGCCTTCTTTTGCAGCTAACTATTCTCAAGACTCGCAAGAGAGGATTTGTTAGATTGACTATTAGGGTACATGAGGTCCAGAATGATTGATTGCTAATCAGATCTAACATTTCAAGCCCCCCTGGTTTCCGAGAGTACAGGCAGTCCATCCACTCCTGTGATGTAACCATACTTTGCAAAGCATGTTTAAGACTGACAATTTGTTTTAATGTTGAAAAGTTTGTGGCAAATCGAGTGATTCCCGGTTCTATAATATCATGGCCAGAGGTATATCTTCTCAGCATATTCAAGACCACACTATGATTGTAAACAAATCTTGTGATAGACCTCGCCTGTTCGATTGTTGAGTTTATCCACTCAATTTTTGCAAAGTCTTCAAATATCAAATCTAGACAATGAGATGCACAAGGAGCCCAATAAAGAGTTGGAAAAGTATTTGATAACCTTCTTCCTGCAACAATATAGTGCTCTTCCATACTAGTAATAACTTGCAAAACATGTCTTACTCCAATTTCTTCAACCACCTTCCGAATCAGGTCATAAAGAGCATCTGGTGAGTTTATAATATCAGAAGCATCCACAGATTTCAGGAACATCACTCCTTCAGGACTGTAAACTAAAAAATTTAGCACAATCCTGCCCATCACTGTGTTCTGTTGATCAACCAAAACAGAACAACCAGTCCTCGACCAACTTCCCTTATACCTATCAACATCATTCTTCACTTCCTCAAAACAACTCTTAAGTATCCAACCTTGAAGATCTGTGTATGAAGGCATCATAACACCTGATCCTCCGGAAGCAATAGCTTCAACCATTGGATGGAAGAAAGCTGAGTTCACAGCATCCAAAGGTGCCCCAATATCAAACAAAAACCTTCCTATAGCCATGTGAATATTATCATACATGCCTTTAGAAAATAAACTATCATTCACAGGAACAGCAGAATTTGCAGTAGCAATCACAGCAGAACCTTTACGTCTCCCCCTCCTCCTTCTTGGCCCACTCTTGCTCGTTTCATGCTCTTGACTAGCTAACATAATTGAATTAGCCTCTATCTCATTAGAAACTGCAACTAACTCTGTTTCAGTATTAACAATCTGCTCATCATTCCCAAAAGCCTCTATATCGTTAGAAACTGGATTCAATTTCGTTATTTCCGCAGCAATCTTTTGCTTCTTCCTCTTCTTCACAACAACCCCATCTAAACTTTGTTGCATATTAATCTTAACATCTGGAGGAACTCGTAAACAAGTAGATGCATTTCCCTTTTGCCCAGCTAAATGTTCCTTGATCCTATGAATCCCTCCTCCTTTAAACATCTTACTGCAATACACACACTTAAGCTGAACTCTATCACCATTCTTAAACATTTGACAATGCTTCCATGCAGGGTCATGTTTCTGTGACGTTATTGGTACAGGTTCCAAATTAGAACCCATCTACAACAAAACTTTAAGAATTCAGATCACTCAAAACTTCTGATAATGTCTTTTGTATCTCAGAATTCTTAAAAGGGAAAATCTATGTTCCTCCGTATACAATTCAATCCACCTTGAACCAAGCAAAACTGAATTGACAAAGACCCTTTACCATATAGGCCTCAATTGTTGTAACAACACGAGAGTAAGAACCATAGACATGAACACACGAAAACTAAGAACTTACTTGAGTTGCATGTTATGTTCTTTTTTGGCTTGAGACGAATCGTTGAGAAAAAAGAACCGAGTCGAGGGGGTTGAGGCGGTCTACAAAAACAAGGGGTTTGGATAACCGGACGGACCAGTTAGGGCAAGGTTTAGCCGGTTTGGTTGTTTTTACCGGGTCATCCGATTAGACAATGAAACTGGACCGTTTTTAAGGTACGAGAAACCGGATTTCCCGGTTACCTTGCGAAAGAGCCGGAAAAAGGTTGAGACTGAATAGAAAACAAAACCAGCCGGTGACCGGAAAATGCCACAGTGAACCGGCTGAGTGATGTTGGTTCATGACAGGTATCTTGTACTGGTTTTTCTCTCAAAAACAGATAAGAAGTTTCCCAATTTTCCTTGGATTTCCTTATGTTACATCCTCTCGTACTTGATTTGCCTTAAATAAGAATAGATTAAATCATTACCTCCAGTTAAACAGTACTGACCAAATTTATAAGAAGATGAAAACATCTCAAACTTAGAACATTAGCTTTGAGGTGGTCACTTTAGACGTGAAAAGAGTACCCTTTGAATATTTCCTTTGGCACCATTTTTGGAGTAAAGGTGATAAAAAATTACGAGACCAACCGAAGTTAATGGATTAAGCCAATTTCGTCTGAACTTCGCCCTGAAAATTTTCCAAATAAATTAGACAAATTAAGTCTAACATCTTTCAACATAAAGGCCCGTAAAACACTGGAGTGAGAAGTATGGAACTAAAAGGTTCTCATAGAGTCTATCATATAAAACTTGTATAGTGTAAAGTACCTGATTGACATAATTTACAGACTATTGCGTCAATCCGAAAATTTACTTAATATGTATCTAAAGAATAACTGTAACAAAAAAAGCTTTCGACATGAAACCAATAGGTCAAACTCGAATTGGCTAAACTTCAACACACTTTCTCTCTCCAATACATCATTTTAATTTTTAAGTTTAAAAAATTCAAGAGTCGAGCTTGATCGAGATTCTAAACAGGCTCGAGTCGCTTCTTGAGGATTGAGCCATACCGGGCTAGAGACAAACTTAACTTGACCCGACCATTGCCAACCTCTTTTCAAAGCCAACAAATTACAAAAAATAAAGTACAAGTAATTCAAAATTAACGGGCCAAATCAGGCACGATAGGGTATGGCCGGTTTCAGTCGCCACCCCTACTTTGAAGAGGCAAACAGTTCATAACCAAGAGGCAAACCACACTCACAAGACAATAGAATCAGGAAAACAAAAAGCCCTTCAAACAAGATAAAGGAAAAAAAGGATCCATACGTAAGAAATTTTCCAGTCTCCAAATTGGAATATAAACTGTACTACCTTATCTATTATACACCCTTAAAACTTGTAAAGTAACTTTAGTCTCTGCAAGGATCAGCAACTTCATCATCTGAGCCTCAGCTAGCTTTGATTCTAGGTATAGCCTCAAACTAAAAATGTACAACTTTTAAGTATATAGCAACAGTTTTATTTTCATAAAGCTCCTGTTCATTTCAGTAACTAAACAGGGCAGCCTCTGGACATAGTAAGTAAGAAGGAAGAAAGGGAAGCTCATACTATTTCCTCAGTTAGCTGTACAGTTCTATGCCATTTATGCCGCTGGATTCAGAGTAAGGACACTGATCCTCCTTTCTGCAATGACATTATCCCAATCATAGTTAGTTTTACTTTTAAAAAAAATCTTTACTGTAGTCGTATCCGAATTATAATTACCTCCGGCTGCAACGAGTTTCTCTACACGTGCAACTATATGCTTCCCGTACGTATACTTTTTCAAAGCATTTAAGTGAACCTTTATTCGGTTGAGGATTATTTCAAGTTGCTGGTCATCACAAGTTTCCAGCACTTTCTGTACAACATAATTTGCAAACTGATCTTTCATCATGACCTGCAAAAGATTGAACACAGAAATACATGGAAAGAGCTTTGATATTTCAAATTTGAAACAATTTTACATTAGTTGCTCCCAGTATCAAAAGGAAAATCAAGAACCGTGTCATGTGAAGTGAACGAGAGCATTCGTAACAAACATTAGAGCAACCATGCATTAATGGAGATGGATATTTAGTCACCTACTTTAAGAGGAAAATATAGGATATTTCATACTCAGAGCTAAAAGAATATCATTAGGGTTGCGAAGGGAAAAAGGTGGAGGAAAAGTACGGATCATAGAATGGAAATTTAACAACCCAGGCTAAACAGGTAAACATAAAGACAAAGCGGCAATAGATGATAGGGCAACAAAATAAAAATCTACAGGTTTAGAAGCTTTCAAAGTATAATCACAGACCTGAAGAGGCTCATTTTCAACAGTAGTACCAAGCATCTCATCAACCAAGGTCTGTCTTTCCGTAGGAGTACCAAATGTTAAACACTTTTCAATGACATTGGAGGCAAACTTTTGTTGGCTCATCTGAACTATTTGCCCAGTTAGCTTAGTAATTATAGCAGATCGTTCATGTGGTTTTCCGTGCTCCAAGACGTGCTGCAACATTTCATAGAAACAACTTTCAAACTCCCATATGAAAATAAACCAACTATTCATGTAAAAACCAAGTAACATGTATGGAGAAGGTGGGTAAAATATTCTACAGTTGATGGTGGCAACTAAATTTCTGTTTCATATCATTGGTTAGTAATTCAGGTGAGGCTTGGAAAATGATTAAGCTATGAAAGTGTGGACCATCACTTCATCCAGAGGAGGTCATGCTTTAAAATCCTACACCTTGTGTTAACATCCAATATCACTGCCACGCTTCTGTCAAGATGAAAAAACATTCACAATCGCAGACAAACCTGTACAACATAATTTCCGTATTGATCTTGTGCCAACATGCAAACAGCTTGCAATATTTCATCCATCATTATTTTCTGGGTCTTCGCATCATGGCAGTGCTCCAGAACTCTCTGTAAGAAAACATTGTTGACAAATTACAGTACTTACCTTTGAAGCTGCAGATAACATGAATCTATTCAACAGGTAAAGCATATGCAGATTCATGCAATTGTGAGACTGAAAATCACAAACCTGTATAACACGACAACCGTATGGATGGGTGGATAATGTGACAACTTGATCATAAAATGTTGAAACAATGAACTGTCTAAAATCTTCAGGTACACATTCAATACACTTCTGGATGACGTGGTTTCCATTCTGATCACGTACGCATCGCATAATATGACCATCGAGCTCTTTCACCATTTTAGTCTGCTGATCCAGCTCAACTATTTCTATAGCCTGAAAGTTAAACCAACATGTGCTAAAAGTAAAATTCGGGTGTCTGATAGCAAAATTTAATATGTAATTTTGAAATTAGCCAACAGATAGTAAACAAAGTTTCACCTGTACAATATAAAAGTACATATAATTAATAAGCTCAACACACGTGTTACATAGAAATGCACACTTTTCCGTAGCACATAAACATTCAAATATACAGCCTCTCTACAGGAAAGATTATGATATGCATAATGTCTGCCACTTGAACAAAGAAATGTCACAGTCGAGTCATTACATAAGTATACCTTTTGGATCACCCGGCAGCCATACATTTGAAGGCTAAGGGTCAGCACATGCCCAGTTAGCTGGTCAGCCAGTTCTCTTATTTGAGATGTAGAACCATGTTCAAAAAACTGTAGGACAAAAAGAACTTAGCCATTGTTATATTATTCCAGCTTTCTTTTCGGATGTGTCTGTCTGAATGCAACTATTTCATCACATCACTCGAATAAAAAATTATACAAATCAATTACTACCAGAAAATACCTTTTGAATCACATAATTACCAAACACATCAGTCACTAAAGAAAGGGCCTGGGGCATAATTTCAGAGAAGACCATGTTTTTCTCTTCTATTGTAGCAGTCTCAAGTTTCTGTTGAATGAATCGACTCCCATACTGATCAGCACTGTCCATTGAAGATATACAGCAAAGATGATCACATATCAGGAGGCCCAAACTAAAAGAAATGAAGAGTGCAACAATGAAGATATACCTGAACTCGACAACGTGACTAGCAATTTCTGAAAGTTCAAAGCATCTAGTTTTATTGCTTTTGAACTCATCCAGTAAGGAAGAAGGAAAATTTTCTTTTAGGATACCACCAGATTCTGAGTTCCAGCCTCCAACAAGACCCCCAGAAAGATTCCTCATCCCAGATGAAAAACGGAAATTTCTTTCACTCTGCATGACTGGACTACCTGATCCAATAGGAGAATGTGGAAGCAGGGGTCCCCCTAATGGACTTCCAGGATAAGACAGATCAAGACCAAGAGCCGGGTTTCCATGAAAACTATGACTCAAGCTACCAGATTTGCCAAGGTAGGGCAAACCATACTGTGATTTTTGGGGTGCAAGCAAGGTTCCAAGGTAACCCTTTTGTAGAAGGTCCATATATGGATTACGCAGGTATTCCCTATCAATTGCAGCTTCGTTGACAGCACCATACTCATTGGATTGAAGGTACTGCAGATAAAGCGGATCCATAAGGGGATCCTGAAAACCAGCATTACCTCCACTTTGATTTCCAACTCTACTAAGGTTATGCAATTCCACTGCAGCTGCCATCAGATTTGGGTCTAATGCACCCAAGGATCCAGCATCCAAGCCATTTCCACCAATGGCAGATGCAGCAAAAGTGTTATCAAATAATGGTGGCAAGTTCCCAGTCCCAAGCTGAGCTCCAACAATAGACGGAGATGAAGGATTAATATGATAACCGTTTAAGCCATAGTTCGCAAAAGAAGAATACGTGTTATCCATATTTGGATGCGTAAGAGGAGAGCCACTTCTGCCACTAAGATTTGGCATAGCAGGTCCTTTTATGTAAGAGTTGGATGGCACAAACTTCACATATGACTGTTGCTTCATGTTCTTATGGTTGCCTAACATACGGACCGCGTTCTGGCAATCATCAATTCCATTTTGGGTATGTGAATGTGAGTGGGTCTCTTCATCAACAATCTGATCTGTCAACAGATTTAGCCCCGAAAAAGTACCAACCAACTCAGACTCACTCAAACTTGATGAAATCCCACCAAATATATTTGAACCATTCCCACCCCTCCTATCCACAGAACTTGGGCTGCCTCCTCCAATGGGTAGAATGTGAGGACTGGGAGCTCTAGCCATGAGCTGAGGGTCAGGTGTACCACTTCGTGATGAGTTACCTACAGCAGAAGCATAACTAAGAGAAGCTGATGAACCAGTATTTGGGATCAGAGACCCACCATGTTTATTTGCATTGTACAAAATATCATCAGGCACTGAATCATGACGAAGATGAGCAAAATGGCCTTCAAAAACATCTACGCCTTCATCAAATGCATTGCGGCTTGGTGGTCGTGAAGGATGCCTTGAGATGGGTTTTACATGATCCAAATCATCCTGCGTCGTAAAGCAAAATTGTAATGCCAAAAGCAGGGACCAAGATAACTAAAAGAAATACACAGAAGATCTTGACCTGGTTGATATCAAGAATAGCATGTATAGATGACTGATCCAAAGATAGTAATCAGACTTGACTCCCAGAAATTAATAAACATTTGAATAGAAAGTACATGGATATACTCCTATCATCTCAGCTATTACACTCACAATTCTCAATGAAAAAAAAAAAAAGAGTTCATACCAGAACGCATCTGAAAGCTCAGAATTGGTAATTTTCTAAACATTACATGCCTGAACACAAAATATCTGGATTGCACCCAACATCAACTAATGATTTCTAAGAATATAAAAACCAAACCAATAAAACAGACAAGACATTTACCTAGAAGAGGAAGTATGTAAAACAACATTGGAGCCAATAATTGACAAAACCATATGAAATAAAGATGATTTGCTCAACATATAAAAGAAAGGACAAAAATAATAGGTATTGTGAGAAACGTTTCAGTAGACAAATCAACCCACAAACAAACATAAAAACCAGAAACGAAACAAACAAATACCAAAAAAAAAAAAGGACAATAGTAGTTCCAAACTTCACCTGAATCATCTCTGCTATGCTCTTTTGCCTCATTCCTAGACACAAACTCGGCAACCCTATCAGCCCATCTCCTC
This sequence comes from Erythroxylum flavicans, assembly GCA_027576715.1. NCBI lineage: Eukaryota > Viridiplantae > Streptophyta > Magnoliopsida > Malpighiales > Erythroxylaceae > Erythroxylum > Erythroxylum flavicans. The sequence goes on from JANZXP010000003.1 coordinate 32,474,541, forward strand.
CACACTCCACACTCTCACCATTCCCATTCTCGTACTTCCCTTCACCAAATCCTGGCTGCACAGAGAAAAGAGACATTTGTCCTTCTCCATAACCAGCTTTGCTTTCTTTCCTTGCATCTCCAACAACAGAATTGACCCCAACACCATCACTACTATAATGTAATTTCTGTGCCAACCTCCAATCCTCCTTCGAACCAAGAGGAGGTGGCAATCTAGGATTCAAGTTCACATTAGAATAATAATAATTAGCATAAGCTGGATCAGACCTTATCTCTTCTTCTCTCAAAAAACCACATTCATTGCTCTTTCTGATGCCGTGTATGGCTGCAGAATCATACAACCCTCCAAATGAACTCAAAGACCCTTCCACTGTAGGTGGGGCCGAGCCACTTCGGAAAATGTTGAGTTCTTTCTCTCTTTCGGTTGCTGCCTCTTGTTGTAACCTTTGCTCTCTGATAAGATTTCCCAAATCCTCGTTCTTAAGCATTGATCGGATTGAGATATCGTGTAATGTATTCCGGTATGTATCTGTGATCATTAGATACGAACGTGAAAGATTGAATCTTTATACTAAAACTTCAGTTGAATCTGACAAGTAAGAACTAGATTTCTTAATCTAAGCTCAAATAAGTTGATTTCTCGATGAAATGGTTCAAAACCAATAATCTGTGTGTAAAAAAAAAAAACGAAAGAAAAAGAGGCGACACCCAAGTCGTGATTGAGCGTGAAATAGTGGTTTTCGCGTTAAGATCTTAAATTTGGATGCAAATACAGAGATCACTTAGAGATGGTCATGTGTTGCAGATGATCAAGGATGGTGGTAGCTTTTGCCATGCTCCTTAAGAGAGAGATTGGTCTGATAAAGACAGAGGGTGAACTGAAAGAGGAGACTGATAGGCAGAAGTGGTGGACAGATCTGGACCGTTGGATTTCAGAAGTGACCGCGATGATCGATTCCAAGAGTACAAGCCCCTTTGGGAGTTAGGGTTTTAATTCTTCCTTTTTGTAATTTTGTATAATAGCTGTATTACTATGTAATTACCACTTAATACAGCTTTTATGCTTATTCTAAATTTGGAAATAAATAACTCCATTTTATCATCTAGTTAGTACATTATTAATTAAAGATTATATAACTTGTGCTTATATTAAAGACATTTCACAAATGCACAGATCTCCTCTATCGATTATGGTGTTTTTATTATGTTTCATTAAATCTTACTCATACATTTATATAGACCCTATATAATTATATAGATGAAATTTAATGAAACAGAAGTGAAACAGAATAAGTGGAATAGATGATTTGACGGCAAAATGAACTTTGTAAAATCAAAAGGTTGAAGATACTTTGCAGATCATCCCATTTAATAATATTGCCTCCTTATAACTGTCTATTCTCTCAAAAATAAAATCTCTAAATTTTTATTATAAAAATATAAAATCATTCATAATATAGTGTAATTGACATATATTTATATTTATTATTTAGCAAATGATTTATATATTTAAGTATATATGATAATTTATAATATATTTCCATTCTTAACTTATTATCTTTCAAATCATTAATTTCTTATCGATTTAAACTTAAAACTTTTTAATTAGTAACATATGATGTATATAACATATCTTATGTTAATTGTTACATAATATAATACGTCAAGAACTCCATTGTAAACAAGTTGCAACAAAGCTAAAGAAGTTGGAGTTGCAGTTTGTTTGTATTTGGAATAAATCTAATTGTAGGAGTCATGGAGACGGCCAGGTCAACTTCCAATATTCAATATTAAGTCCTCTAACTCATATTAGTGTCCCAATCACATTTAATTTCATTTTAACAAATTTTTTGTTTTAATTTTGTATTTTAAAAATTACCACTTATTTTTGTATTGTATTTATTATACAATTTATTTCATTGTATTTTATTATTTATATTTATATTTTTTAAATAATATCATGTTGAAACCTTATGTAATTTAAAATAAAACTTAATAAATTTTATCAAAATATAAAAAGATTTAAGATAGTTAAATAATATTATAAAACGTAGATAATAATGATTAAAATTAAAATCAAATAATAAAAATGATACAATATACTTAATATTATTGTAAATAATAATACGTTAAGAGATTTATGTGTGCGTGTGTGTGTGAGTGAGAGAGAGAGAGAGAGATTGACGACTAATCTGATTTACATGGAAGAGTCTGAAAGCTTGGAGTCACCTTAACACAAGTCGACTTCACATCACATAATCGATCACTTGTCTGCTTAAAGTCTTGTGCTTTTCCAAACGCAACTGGTTAAAAGCATTGAGATCACCCACTGAATGGCCGTTCTTGTCCGAAAAGAACAAGGCCTGCTTGCCTTGACGTAAAATCAGCAAAAGATTCGTTCTAATTATCTATAAAGTTGAGTTGAATTCATTATTTGGTTGATGATTTATTTAAAATGACTTAATTAATAAATTGTAATGTATCAATAATATATGTGGGCTAATATAATCACAACATTAATTTCATATGCATAACCATTAATCGAATTGTCTAATATATATTTAATAATTATAATGAGATGGTTAATAATTTACTAATTGTATTTGAGACACATAGCAGTTTTCTAATAACTATATATTGACATATTAAACTATAGTTCATATCATCCTTAAAATGATACAATTAACCTATCATATCCCTTAGGGTAAAACATGTTACAATATATAACATATGGTAAGCTTGTATATATACCTATAGTGTGTGTGAATGTAAAAAAAGTGAAAGTTTTCTACCATTAGTTCTCTATTGCACAAAGGGTTCTTGTTGATTTTTTGATAGGTTGTTATAGAATGAAGAGAATCCACCGAGACCATATGCAAAGTTTCGGAGATATATCTTTTCTTTGTGTTGTTATGCTCTAAATAAATTGAGATCTTGACTATTATGATATTGATGAATGCATCTTTTGTTAAATTTTATATGATTGAACTGAGCAAATACAAGTTCAAATGAGGTTCCATCATAAAATCAATGGGTACTAGGAGGAGTAACTCATTAGGCTTATGTGTATACTTAAGGCCATATATTCTTTCAATATGGGACAAAGTTTCACTTATATTTCAACACCCTCCTCACGTATAGGCTAATTTACGGCTCAATACGTGCCACAGTCTATCGTGACGAGGTGGTGATGAGTAACCCAAGAGCAACCTGCTCTGATATTATGTTAAATTTTATATGATTGGGCCTAAATAAACTGAGCTCATACAAGTTCAAATAAGTTTCCATCCTAAAACTAATTGATACTAGGAGGAGTAACTCATTAGACTTATATGTATACTCAAGACTATATATTCTTTCGATGTGGGACAAAGTCCTACTTATATTTCAACATCTTTAAATATAGCATAAAATAAATTTAATAATTTTATATTAATTTAAATCAAAACCAATGAATCAAAACTAATTAAATTTCGTATTAAACTCGGGGGTTATACACTTTTCATACTGAGCCTTGGAGATAAAAACTTACCATAAAGTCCCATACTTCTTAAGCCTTGGAGATTAAAACTTACCATATAAAGTCCCATACTTCTGCAAATGCTTCTCAGGTCCAGGTTTTGTGAGTAGTTGCTGTCATATTTATTGATAAAGGAAGAACGTTTGGGCATTTTAATTTTATTAACCTAACTTCCAAAAGTAGTTGTTCACCATCTGTATCTTAGTACTAGTTTGATTGAACGGAGAATGAATAAGTACTTTTTTTCACTACAATTTTAAAAAAAAAAATGAGTGTGTGGTTGTAAAATGAAAAAAATATTTTTTAAATAAATATAACTTTTTTGGTAGCTAAAATATAACTTTTTAAGAAGCTCAAATTTAGAGCTTCTCTAAAAAGTACTTTTTCAGATAGATTTTTCAGATAAATTAACGAGCTTATTTTTTAGTCTCTTTTACCTTTATATGTTACACATAATTCCCACAATACCTACAAACACATCTTCACATTTATACTGAGATTTATATAATATTATTTGACTTTTTTATATGTTTTAATTTTTATTTTTGATATTAGTGTTACTTATGTTATAATTCATACAAAAGATTTAGTTAGATATATTTTCATTTATGTTTCATATAGTTTAAAATTATATAATAATTAATATATTGCGCTTTGTATATTGTTTAATATATTTTAAATAATATTTAATGCATAAATAATTTTTATTGCAAAATAAAATAGAGTTAAAATTAAAAGTGCTTTTTATTTTTATGTTGTCAAACAGTCTATTATATGAAGCCCTTTCAAAAAAACTCTTTGTTAAATGATAACCAAACAGTTAACTAACTTCTTAGAAAAGCTCTTCTCAAAAAAGCTCTACTGACAAAAACTCTACTGATATAAGCTCATCCAAACAGGCACTTATACATACAAGTAAACCAATGAAATTCGAGCCAATCTTATTTTTTATTAAATAATTTTTTAAAAATACATAAATTCTTAAATATTTATCAGAACTTTGTAGAAATTTACTCGGAATACCCCTACCCACCAAAACTACTAAACAAGTAGCAAATAGATGCCATTTAATTCTTCTAATGAAAGGGATTACATGTCTAGCCCTAGTTATATCCAGGTCCATATCTGATTCAGTTTTTGCCTGCCATATTCTAATCAGTGATGGACAGAGTTGGTTTTCTAGGCACGTGAGGCTGTGCAGTGTTAGGAGGTCACATGATTGAGTGCTCAGGTTTACCTATTTATCTATCTTAAGCAGCAAAAACCAGATTTGCCTTAAAGTATCTGAGGACTCAAAGATTCATCCACGAACATTGCATGTATTAACTTATATTATCTCTTATCTTGTGATTTCGATGCCCTACCGCAAGAGCGCACTTTACAGGCATGAATCAGAACGGAACAATTTAAATTACTTCTTGTTGTCTCGAAACCTACAAATGTGTCGAGGTGTGAGTAGAGCCTAGTGTTGGACGAAGGGACTGTGGACGGTTCCAATTGAATTTTAAGTTCTAGACTTTAATTTAATATTTCATAAATTCAGATTTAATTTATTGTTTTCAAGTTAAGTTAAATTAAATTAAAACAAAATTTAATTACTAGTTTAAGCTCAAGTTCACTCCTATTAAATTTAAGCTTCAAAACTTAATTAAATTTCATATTAAAATAATATTGTGTTTAATTATAAAATTATTCATCCATTGAATAAAATTCCAGCCTAATTTAAAATTTAGTTAATTAAGAATTTGTTCATTAATTATGAATAATAAAAAGCTAAATTAAGTAAAATTCGAATTGAAATATCATTCTTAAAATTAAGATTATCATCTTTTATAATATTGTTAAGTTATCATATAATTCTTAATTATTTGCTAAATTATTTTAATATAAACTATCAAATAATTTATTATTACGCATATAATCAAATTTATATAATTCCGATAATTTTAATATCATAAAATGTATTTTTACACAATTTAAGATAATATAATAGAATTGAAAAACGAGTAAAAATATATGATCGAAACTTAGCACGCTTGTCTCCACTACCTTATGAAGCTAATCTGTAGCTATTATTCAGATTTGATGATTGGTCTTTCTGCTTTTGATTTAGAAGGTTATTCTTTTTCTTGGGCCTTCGATGTCAGCTCCTTATGGTAGACCAGACCAAACCTGTCAGATTTCTAACATCCTAAGCATGTCAATAGCTTACTGGTCATTTGTCTGAATCTTGGGCTGTGTCATAACTTCATGCGGCTATTTAGGTTGTTATTGTTGGAAAAAGCAAGTCCAATCGGCCTAAATTTTTTTAAAGTTGGCTAGTGTCAGCCTTGTAATGGGTTTATGTTTTCTTATCTTAATTTTCATTTATGGATTGTCTACTAAGAAAATCTTATAAGTTTTCTAGTAGTTGATTTACTCTTTTGCTGGTTTTCTAGTAATTGGTTTGATTTCTAGGAATCTTTCTTGTTAATTAAATCTTTATACAACATTTTCTAAAGGGCCTTGAGTTTAGGGATGGCAAAAAGAGTTTGACCGTCTGGTCGGATCAGATTTTGACTTTAGTTAATCAAGTCACAAGCGGGCCAGGGTTTGCCCATAGCTTACCTATTTTATAAAAAATAACGTCATTTTTTGACTGCTTTTTTTTTGTAAATATAGTGGGTCGGCCCACGGGCTTGGCCACAGTAGCCTGGGGTCAGCCGAGCTAAGCCAAGAGCAACCCAGACCCTACCCATCCTATTAACATCTCTACTTGAGTTCAGCCCTAACCTGGAAAATTTGAATCAAACTTGAGTCCTTTATGATTAAGAATGACAATATTAATTTAAGTCAGCCTGAAAGTTAACAAATTAAATTTGGATTAGATTTTAAGCAGGACTTAAGCTTGATCTAAAGTTCAAAAATATTGACTTACTTTTTTTATTAAAATAACATCGTTATGTTATTATAAGCTAAAATTTTTTAAAAAAATTATAATTTTTAGGCTTAACCCACCGTGAGTCTCAAATCTTGATACTTAATTTTAGTTTCAATCATATTCGAGTTAAAGAAAGTTGAGTTTAATTCAACCAATGTTAATCTTAATTCCAACTTGATTTATTGTCATTCTTAACTTTAAGTTTGAATAGGATAATCGATGAGAATAGAAATATGTTAGATACCTACAAACACCATTTAGATGATGTTAGTGTTATTGGTCCAATACTTGTTTCCAATGGCATCTCAATGTTATTGTCCTCTTTATATCAAAAAACATTATCACCATCATTGTTATTCAACGTTCATCTCTTTATGGGTAATAACTTTATAACATTAATGCACCTAAATACCTCTTTTATTTTAGTGACAATGTATGCAACACTCTTTTTATATATACCCACACATCTGCTTTCTTTTGATTACCGGTACAGCTGTGATTTCTTTTAATTTCGCTCCATACGTCTCACATATCATATAAGGCAGACATCTTTATGCTTTCTTCGTTTTCTGTCACACATATATCCGGTCTATTCTGCATCTGTCTGTTTTTCTTTTCATTCACGAAGACAGTTCCTACTGTACCCTTTGAAGTACACCGAAACTGGTGGAGAAGATGTTAATCCTGAGGTTGGATCTTAAGGTCCTGTTGTACCGTAGAGGGGAATTTTCAACTTAGGGCAGTAAATTTCACAACGTTTTACATTTTCAGATAAGTTGTTCCGATTTAATTATATCTGCTATTTTCGCTAACAATCTAATTCAGAAAATTGTCTTTATCAGAAATTTATTGTGTTCTACCTACTGTTTGTTAGAATTATTGATTGCTGGAAATTATTGCATTTTTTATACTCTTTGTCGACAATTCTTTCGGTCGTGTTGCTGTGTGTTTATTTCGAAATATTGCTCTGTTCTTACTGCTGCTTGAATGTTTTGTGTAAGATATCTCTATTACCGGATTCAACATGTTGTCTACTAATGAGACTAATGTATGTTCTACACTTACTCTTCCCTAAATAGGTTCTACCTCTATCACCGTAGCCCAAAGGATTATACCTAACCTAACTAGATTAGAGCCTCTAGATGGGAGAAATTTTAAACAATAGTATCAGAAAATTTTATTTTACTTTCAACAATACGAAATTTATTATGTACTGTTTCAAGAAATTCCCAATGACAACATCAATCTTAAGACAACTAAGGATAACTGTACCGTTAGGGGTGTTGCTCAACCATATGATAAACTCATTATTTGATACCTACTACAAGTACAAAATTGCTAAGAAAATTTGGGATGCTTTAGAAGTTAAATATGGGACGGATGACACCGGTACTAAGAAATATGCAGTTGCTAGGTGGTTAAAATTTACAGATATTGATGATAAGCCCATTATGGACCAATTATACAAGTATAAAAACCTAGTTGCTAAAATCATTGTCGAGGGTATAAATATGTGTGAGTTGTTTTAAGCTAATGGCCTTATTGAGAAATTACTTGTCTCATGGAATGAGTACAAAACTAGTTGAGACATAAGAAGAAAGAGATGAAGCTTCAGGAGTTGATCGGGCATTTAAAAATTGAGGATGTCAATCGTACACAAGATAAGACCAAATTACTCACTCTTATCCCTACTGTTAAGGCTAATATGATATAACATAGAAATGCAAATAACTTTAAGAAGAATGGTGGACAAAACAAGTCTTTCAATAACAACAAGCACGATCAGTTTAAGTTAAAAGGATTGATGGTGACTGTTAGTGGTGCCACAAGTCAGGCCATCCTGCTGCTTTTTACCAAGTTAGAATCAACCATGAGAAGCAGTGACGGAGCCAGGAATTTAAGATAGGAGGCCCCAAATAAAATATAGATTTCACAAAAATTTTCATATCAAAAATAAATAAAAAAATAAAGTTTTATTAAGAATATAAAATAGTTAAAATTACAATGATCCTCGCCTACTTTTCATAGATTGAAATCTTTTTATAACAAGTTCATTGTCAATATTTAAAAATACATCTCTTTCAATGTAACACACTAAACAATTATTCAATAGGTCATCTCTTATTTTATTACGAAGTGAACTCTTGATAATTTTCATTGCAAAAAAGGCTCTTTCTACTTTGGCTGTAGCAACTGGTAAAAGTAATGATGACTGATTTAAATCAGAGGATGATGACTGAACAGTTGGTCTTAATTTTTTAAAGTATTTTTTCATAACTGCAAAATAAAAAAAACTAGTTAGAACCAATATTTACTAATTCCATAAAAAAGGTAGCAGCTGTCAGATATACCAAAAAATAATTGGAATAACTCCATCAGTGTTAACAACCTAGTCAGCGGCGTGGAACTAACCGGAACTTTCTATGGTCAGTTGTTTTTCGATCAGATTGGTGATAGGATCGGTCGAAAAAAAGCTTACGCATTGACCCTTGTAATCATTTTCTTCTATGCAATTTTTTGCGGCTTGCTGTTTGGATCATCTGGAGCTGTTATAAGTGTTCTGTGTTTCTTCATGTTTTGGCTAGGTTTTGGTCTCGGTGGAACTTACCCTCTCTTTGTGCTACGATCATGATTCATGAGTGAGTATAGTAACAGGAAGAGCCGTGGTGCTTTCTTGTCCAGACTATTTACGATGCAAGGCGTTAGGATATTCATACAATCTTTCACTTTCAAAAATCATGTTCTGACGGTGCAGCCCAGGTTCAAGACTCAAGAGAGGATCTTCTTCAATTATCAAAGATTTTATATATATATATATATATATATATATATATGTATGTATGTATGTATGTATGTATATATATATATTAAAAATAAAATATATTAAATTTTTTTAAATCTGGTGCATTGGGCCCTAAATAACTCCGTCCATGTCCACAGTGGAATCTGATAAGTGAGATTTCAAATAAGTGCTTACATAATCTTCTTCTGTCCAAAGAAATGATTCATCGAAATAATGAGACACCATTGATATTGACCCATCTGAGATTGCCAAATGTTCAGGAGTTCCTCTATTCAATCATTTTCCTTCTTCTTGTTGCTGGATCTTTCGTTCGTACACATCTTCTCTTTGTTTCCCTTTCCCGAGCCTATAGTAAGTTACAGATAGAGTTCGAAAAGGTTGTCACTGCTTATGGACTCGAACCTGGGTGATCTATCCATGACTAGGATGAAGCTTGGGTGAAATTAAGTGGAGGTCCGAACCGACTGATGTTGAAAAATCAGCAGATGAGTTGTGGTTAAGGGTGAAATGCCACTCGAACCCAGAGCTAGCTGGTTCTCCCCAAAATGCATTGAGACGCAGTAGTTGACTGAACATTTAAGGGTAAAGCACTATTTCGGTGCAGGCTGCAAGAACCGTACCAAATCGAGGCAAACTCTGAATACTAGATATGACCTCAAAATAACAGAGGTTAAGGTCGGTCAGTGAGACAATGGGGGATAATCTTCATCATCGAGAGGGAAACAACCCGGATCACCAGTTAAGACCCCTAAATGACCTCGTAGTGATAAAGGAGGTAGGGGTGCAGAGACAGCCAGGAGGTTTGCCTAAAAGCAGCCACCCTTGAAAGAGTGCGTAATAGCTCACCGATCGAGCGCTCTTGCGTTAAAGATGAACATGGCTAAGCGATCTGCCGAAGCTGTGGGATGTAAAAATGCATCGATAGGGGAGCGTTCCGCCTTAGAGGGTAGCACCCGTGCGAGCAGCGGTGGACAAAGCAGAAGCAAGAATGTCTGCTTGAGTAACGCAAACATTGGTGAGAATCTAATGCCTCGAAAACTTAAGGGTTCCTCTGCAAGGTTCATCCACGAAGGGTAAGTCAGGGCCTAAAATCTGGCCAAAAGGCGTAATTGATGGACAACAGGTGAATATTCCTAGACTATCTCTTTTTGGTCCTAAGGGACGGAGAAGGCTAGGTTAGCCGAAAGATGGTTATCGGTTCAAGGATGTACGGTGTCCCTGCTTTTTTAAGGTAAGAAGGGGTAGAGAAAATGCCTCGAGCCAATGTTCAAATACCAGGCACTACAACACTGAAGTAACCCATGTCATACTCCTAGGAAAAGCTTGACCAACCTTCAACAAAAGGATACCTATACCTGAAACCGACACAGGTGGGTAGGTAGAGAATACCTAGGAGTGCGAGACAACTCTCTCTAAGGAACTTGGCAAAATAGCCCGGTAACTTCAGGAGAAGGGTGCCTCCTTACAAAGGGGGTCGTAGTGACCAGGCCCGGGCAACTGTTTACCATAAACACAGGTCTCTGCAAAGTCGTAAGACCATGTATGGGGGCTGACGCCTGCCTAGTGCCAGAAGGTCAAAGAAGTTGGTGACGTGATGACAGGGGAGTCAGCGACTGAAGTCCAAGTGAATGGCGGCCGTATATATAACGGTCCTAAGGTAGCAAAATTTCTTGTTGGGTAAGTTCTGACCTGCACGATAGGTGTAACGATCTGGGCACTGTCTCGGAGAGAGGCTCGGTGAAATAGACATATCTGTGAAGATGTGGATTACCTGCACTTGGACAGAAAGACCCTACGAAGCTTCACTGTTCCCTGAGATTGGCTTTGCGCCTTTCCTGTGCAGCTTAGGTGGAAGGCAAAGAAGGCTTCCTTCCAAGGGTCCAAACCATCAGTGAGATACCACTCTAGAAGAGCTAGAATTCTAACCTTGTGTCAAAACCTACGGGCCAAAGAATAGTCTCAGGTAGACAGTTTCTATGGGACGTAGGCCTCTCAAAAGGTAACGGAGGCATGTAAAGGTTTCCTCGCGCTGGACGAAGATTGTCCCTCGAGTGCAAAGGCAGAAGGGAGCTTAACTGCAAGACCTACCTGTCGAGCAGGGATGAAAGCTGGCCTCAGTGATCCGACGGTGCCAAATGGAAGGGTCGTCGCTCAACGGATAAAAGTTACTCTAGGGATAACAAGCTGATCTTCCCTAAGAGCTCACTTCAACGGAAAGGTTTGGCACCTCGATGTCAGCTCTTTGCCATCTGGGGCTCTAGTATGTTCCAAGGGTTGGGTTGTTCGCCCATTAAAGCGTTACGTGAGCTAGGTTCAGAATCTCGTGAGACAATTCGGTCCGTATTCGATGTGGGCGTTAGGGCATTGAGAGGACCTTTCCCTAGTATGAGAGGACCGGCAAGGACGCACCTCTGGTGTACTAGTTATTGTGCCCACGGTAAACACTGGGTAGCCACGTGTGGAACGGATAATTGCTGAAAGCATCTAAGTAGTAAGCCCATCCCAAAATGAGTGCTCTCCTATTCCGACTTCCCTAAAAACCTCGGTAGCATAGTCGAGATTGCGACGGGTTCTCTGCCCCTACAGGGATGAGCTTACTACCACAACTAGAAGAGCCGTTTATCATTATGATAGGTGTCAAGTGGAAGTGCGGTGATGCATGCAGCTGAGGCATCCTAACAGACCGGTAGATTTGAACCTTGTTCCTACATGACCCGATCAATTCGATCAGGTATTCGCCATCTATTTTTCTTGTTCAACTATTTGACAACATGAAAAAACCAAAAGCTCTGCCCCCCCTCTCTATCGATCCAAGGGATGGAAGGGTAGAGGCCTTTGGTGTCCCCTCTAGTCACGAATCGGGGCCGTACAATCACTAGCCAATAGAATATGCCTTTCTCTCGTGCCTTTCTTTGTTCATGATTCGATATTCTGGTGTCCTAGGCGTAGAGGAACCATACTAATCCATCCCAAACTTGGTGGTTAAACTCTACTATGGTGAAGATACTGTAGGGGAGGTCCTGCGAAAAAATAGCTCGACGCCAGGATGATAAAAAGCTTAACACCCCTCATTCTTATTATTCTTTCAATATGAAAAAAAATGAAAAGGTCGTCTTATTCCAAACCCCAATTATGAAATTCCTTCTCTCCCACTTCACACCTTGGAATGCACTGTTCTTATAGAGAGGGAGGTGCTTTCGCATCCGTTCTTATAAAGAGGGAGGTGCTTTCGCATCTTCTTAACCCGAAATGGCTAGGAAGAGGAAATGTTTCTTTTTTAGGGTATTCCCAGGAGCAAATCCAGTGGAAACGGGGTGGGGCCTGTAGCTTAGAGGATTAAAGCACGTGGCTACGAACCACGATGTCGGGGTTCAAATCCCTCCTTGCCCACAATCGACCAAAAAAGGAGGGACCTTTCTCTCTAGAGGTAGGAAAATCATGATCGGGATAGCGGACCCAAAGTTATGGAGCTTGGGTGTGGGTCTTTTGTCGAAATAGAATAGCCTTACTTTTTCTTCTTTTTCTTTTTATTTGTTATTTATCGTTAATAGTATAAAACTTAAATATAGTATGTCCGGACTAAATCAGCATATTTTTTTGTTTTACGCTTCGTAACTCTTCCTCAGCCAGGCTTGGGCAGAATAGCAGAGCAAGTACAAGTATTAGTAGCATAGCAAAAATGTGTTCTTCGTCATTAATGTGTTTGCTCGCGGTAATTGTGGCCTCTCAGGAGAATCGATGACTGTATATATATATATATATATATATATATATATATATATACACATATTTATTTTAATTCTTGGTATTTGTTTTATATGATAAATAATTATTGTAATATGACCATATTTTTTGAATAATACATTAAATATATATATATATATATATATCTCTATATATATAGCTATATATATACCCATATTTATTTTAATTCTTACTATGTGTTTTATATGATAAAATAATTATTGTAAAATGACCATATTTTTTGAATAATAAATCAAAATTTTTGATTTTCAGCATTAATAAAATTTTCATTTAAATAAAATCCAACTAACAACAAAAATCATGTTGATACTCGGGATTTGAGTAGGCCTAGTAGTACATAATCTTATCCCTAATTAGTAGATATGTTTTTTTTATTAGAATAAAAAAACTAATATATGTTTACCTTATTAAGAAAATTTGAAGAAAATTTTAATTAAACTCAATATAACCTATAAAGTTTTATAAACTTATAATTTATGAGTGGCAAGTTCGTTCATAATTTTCATTATGTAATTTTTATTCACATTATCATTTTTCATTATCTATTTCATACTAATTCAATTAATTTGATGATATTGAACATATTTATTTTTAGTCCAGATTTTTATATTTTCTGACTTAAAAATATTTCAAAATATGATAGAAAATTTTAAAATACATATAAGGATAAATTTAACCACCTTCAGATAGATAAATTTAGCTTAAGTTTCGATGAACATGCCTCAACCTTTCGAAGTTGACTTACGGTAACGCGTGACTGAAAACATACAATTTATATTAAAATAATTAATTCAAAGTTGAAAAAAGTTATGAATCGGATATGACATAAACTTTGGAGTTTAGTTTGTAGTTACCGTGCATTATTATGTCTTGCCCCATTTTCATGTCTTAAAGAGTCCTAAATTACTTCACCGTTACGGAACTCAATCATCAAGTACTGAAATACGATGAGAACTCGTTTCCACGCTCCAATGAAGCGCGTAAGATTAAGGTCTCAGTAATATTTGATGATTTCGATTTTATTACTTTACCCCTTTTCTCTAAGTCCGTCTGCCAGGGTCAGCTCTCAGCTTCCCCATTCTGAAATCAATTTCTATTCGCTGAATAGTTTTGAATTTGCCTTGTTGCTTAGAATTCGATTGCTGGCACCATCTTCCGATGAAGAACAATCTTCAAATCTTTGATTTCAAGGAGGAAGACGAGTTATCGGAGATCACCTCCGGTAAATTCTCCAACAAATTAAAAAACCCTAACCTCGTGAGTCCCGCCATTTTGAAGTACGACTTTCTCGAACACGGTAAGCTCCGAATCTTCTCCAGAATCTCTACTTTGATTGCTGAGGTTTCTCTGCTTTGATGATCCCGATTCAATACACGTTTACCTGTGATTGTAAACTAAATGCTCTCTAAGTAGTCAGAAATTTGGCATTCGATTTGCATGCCAAAGGCATTACTTGTTTATAGAGTTCACAATCAACTAGGATTGGTAATACTTAGTCAACAAGAGATCTAATATCTAAAAATAATCTAATAAATGAGAAATATGGCGGGCTTCTGGGGTTTTTGAAATTTTGAGTTCATTGCATATCGGCAATTTTTTTGGGTTATATTGTGAATGTTGATAATTGGTTTGAACTCTTGAATATAAGCAGTTACACTGAAGCTAGTGAGCTAGAAATTTTAAATATGTTTAAGCACAATTTTGGCATTTCTATAACATGATCAAATTTTCTTTGCTTATAAATTTTTGGTTCGTGTTTGCAGTTGATCAAGGACCTGATTCCCTGAAGCATGAGACTGACAGTTTACTTTGTGTGGATGTTGATGTTATTGATTGTGATCGTAGTTGTGACAAAGCTAATGCAGATGCTCATGCAGTAATGATGAGGGAGGACTTCGTCAAAAAAGAAGGAAATTCTGGCTTGTTTGCAATTTCTCAATCAAATTGCTTCATTCTTGATCAAGATTTTAATTCCCATGTGGATGATTCTGAGCCCAAAAGTTCACCAGAGAAATGCCAGGTAACTGGTGCACTCTCAGATTCTCCATCTAGTGTATATTCATTTTTCATATCTCAAGTTAATTTGAATCTAGCAGTTTTTCTATACTCTATTGGTTGATTAATTTCTATGCTACCTCTTCCGAATATTTAGAGCAAGCCAGTTGATGTGCAACCAGATGCTGATGGAAGCATGGATGAGAGTTCTCCATCAAGTCCAATATCTGATGTTTTAGAGGACGGCGGTATTTCCTTATAATATTCATTCATTTCATAATCCATTTCCCTTGGGCATATGGATGGTCTACGTTGATATCTTACAACAGTCTTATACTTGATGTCAGTTGATGTGAATAATGGTCCAAGAAGTCATTGTTCCAGTGGCTCAGAAACGGTACATTGTGATACTCAAGTCATTCACCAACTTGTTATTTGCTTGAGTGTAGATTAAGGCCTTACATTTGTGTGATGTATAATATATTTTGATAATGAAAGATGCTGACTGCTGTTCTGATAATTGTGATGACCAGAAAGCTTTGGTTTTACTGATTGTATGTATCATTTGAAATTTGCAGGATGATATTGATATTGCTGTTGATTATTTTTTATACCGGCAAAAGTTTTATTCTGGGTGCCTTGTAACTTTTTCTTCCTGTGGCGTTAAAATTGATGGTTTGACTTCGCATCCTGATCAAGAGTCCTTTAGCATTGAAATGGGAATTGATGATATTATTCATGTAGAATCCTATAACCTTGAAAAGGTGAGTTACAGTTAACTGTGGCAGCATATATTATGAAGCTAAGATATTGCCAATCAACTAACAAATTCTTATTTATATTTGTAAAGTTTGCAACTGTCACAATTAAGATTCACATACTATCAAAGGATGCAGTGCAAGTTGACAATGCCCATGGTGGATCAGGTCGGTGGTTTCTGTACTACTTTTTGATAACTTGGTGTTCTTGTTTCATGCATTTAACTGTCATGTAGCTTCGAGGTCTATGTTCTTCTATAGCTTAGATTTCTCCCAGTTTGTTCTAAACGGTGCACCTCCTAATTGAGTAAGCCCCACTGGTCTGTGCAACTTTGATTTCCCTTTCTTTCAACTTTCATGACATTTGTGGAAAATAACCCTTTCATTAACAAGTTTCTAAAAATAGAGATGTCATGTTGACCCTATAGTGGTGCACTTATGTAATGCATCGCTATGGAATTGTGTTTCATCTACTGTGGTAAAATATCAGCTGTAGTGATTGTACTGATTATTTGTGAGGTGCTTTCATTGTATATAACATAGGATCTTTAACACTTAGGTTTTAGAGCAACTAGTTGATTGCTAAGGTATTTTATTATGTTTCTAAAGGCTTTTGTAATTTTTGATAATACGTTTCTACAATGCTTGTTTAACTGGTTATATATGCCAATTATGTTCATAGGTGTGGAGGAGCTGGAGTTTGCGGCATTTGAGCCCAACTGGATTGGAATGTGGGAGCATATTACATCTTTGAATATGAAATACTTTGCAGTATGGAGGACTGTGCATGAGTAAGCATATAAAAACATTGTTGTTACTAAGAAATTTTTGCATAATCATTATTCTCTGAATAATTGTCAACTATGAATAAATTTGTATCCATTGAAGAAATGGTTTATGACTTTACATTTCCCCCTGTTGATGATCATACTTGATAGTAGAATGATATTGTTATTTTTATTCTTAAATTGTTGAGTAGAGTCATGCTGATATCTGCATCAGGTTTGAGAAGATACTATATAAGCCCTCTTCCCTCCATGTAGTTGTAGCACATAACTTTCGTTCAATGTGTCTGTTAGTTTTAAGAATCTATTACCTTGCTGTGAGTTTATCTCTTGCCATAATCTTGGTTTTCTGTAAGTGGGTGAGAGTTCTAGGTGCTTAATCTATGTGCCTATTTGTATGGACTAAGTTTGGAGAATTTAGCAATAGAGTTAAATGCTTGGAAACATACATGGTACACGTAGGTTGAAGTTACCTGGAATACAATTTGTGTACCATCTTTTCCTTCAGTTATAAATTAGGATTGTGGGAAAGAATTTTCCTATATTCTCAGATATTGAATAGGAGTATACAGCCATATATAGGACATTACAAGTAGGAATTTAAATCTGAAAAGTTATCTAAAGCTATCTAATGTAATCCTTTAATTTAAGGGATTTCAAACTTATCTTATCTTATCTATTTACAGCTTATCTATATCTAAGTATAATCTATTTACAGCTTTTAGTATCTCAACACTCCCCCTCAAGCTGAGGAATAGATGTCTTCCATTCCTAGCTTGTATAGAAGATCATGAAACTTGAACTGTTTAGCCCCTCTGTTAAAACATCAGCTACTTGACGTTCTGATGGAACATAGGACATACACACTAACCCTTCTTCCAATTTTTCTTTAATGAAATGTCTATTAATCTCAATATGCTTTGTCCTATCATGTTGTATAGGATTATGAGCAATATTGATGGTTGACTTATTGTCACAATAGAGTTTCATAGGGCCGTCCCATTTGACTCTCAAATCATCTAGAATAATCTTCAGCCAGAGTAGTTCACACAATCCTTGAGCAATAGCCCTAAATTCTGATTTTGCAGATGACCTTGCCACCACATTCTGCTTCTTGCTTCTCCACATTACCAAATTTCCCCCAAGAAACGTACAGTACTCTATAGTTGATCTTCTATCCACTACGGAACCTGCATAGTTAGCATCGGTGTAAGCTTCTAGAGCAAGAGTATTGTTTTTCTTGAACAAAATTCCTTTTCTCGGACTGCCTTTCAAATAATGTAGCACCTTATAAGCAACTTTAAGATGAGGCCCTCTTGGATCATGCATGAATTGACTGATCATGCTTACCGAGTATGCTATGTCTGGCCGAGTGTGAGCAAGATATATGAGTTTACCAACCAGTCTTTGATACATCCTTTTATCAACAACTGGTTCTTCTTTAGCTTCTCCCAACTTGTGGTTTGGATCTATTGGTGTAGAGATTGGCTTGCACCTAATCTTCCCTATTTCTCCCAACAAATTAGTCACATACTTTAGTTGAGATATCAAAATGCCTTTTGTGGAATATGCCACCTCAATACCGAGGAAGTACCTTAGTTTCCCAAGTTCTTTTATCTCAAACTCTTTTACTAGTCTCTGCTTCAATTCATGTTTCTCTTTCTCATCATTTTTAGTCACTATGATGTCATCCACATAGACTAGAAGTGCAGTAACTCCCCTTGCAGCCGAATGTTTAATGAAAAGAGTGTGATCACCTTGGCTTTGTTTATAGCCAGACTTCCTTATGACTTTTGTAAATCTCCCAAACCAAGCTCTAGGAGATTGTTTTAACCCATAAAGGGCCTTCCTCAACTTGCAAACTTTGTTACCTGTGTCTCCCTCAAATCCTGGTGGGATGTTCATATAGATTTCTTCATCTAAGTCTCCATGGAGAAATGCATTCTTAACATCATATTGTAGGAGCTGCTGATAAGGACTTTAGGAGAGCCACACCCCAAAAGTTAGCTTGTGACGGTGGAGAGCCCAAAGTCCGTATAAATCCCACATTAACTATGTATTTAATCAATGTGGGATTCAAGTCCCATACCTTGCAATTAGATCAAATCGTAACATTGGTCTCCCTATAAGGACCAACGTCCTCGTTGGTCACGGCCATGTTGGTCACGACTGACACTTCCAGGTCACCACTTCATGGGCCACTACTTCGAGATCTTTGTTGGTCACGGCCACGTTGGTCATGGCCAGCACTCCCAGGCCACTACTCTGTGGGCCACCACTTCAAGATCGGCTCTGATACCAATTGATAAGGACTTTAGGAGAGCCACATCCTAAAAGCTAGCTTGTGAGGGTAGAGAGCCCAAAGTCCTTATAAATCCCACACTAACTTTGTATTAAACAATGTGGGATCCAAGTTCCATACCTTACAATTAGATCAAACTGTAACAGCTGCCAATTAAAGCGGGCAGCCAATGATAGCATAATTCTTACAGTGTTCATCTTTGCAATTGGGGCAAAAGTCTCTTGATAATCAATACCATAGGTCTGAGTGTACCCTTTGGCCACCAATCTGACTTTATATCTCTCAAGAGATCCATTAGCCTTATATTTGGGTGTGAAAATCCACTTATAGTCAACAATGTTTTTCCTTTCGGTTTATCAACAATCTCCCATGTTCTATTCTTTTCCAATGCACTCATCTCCTCGCTCATAGCATCCTTCCATTCCCTTTTGAGTAGGTGAGTAACCGAGGAAGACACATTTGATGGCTCGAGGGTCTAGTATGTCTCTATGTTGGTTATGAACATGAACAAAGGCGATGCATCCAAATACCCTAGGTGTGAGGCCGTTTGAGGTTCTAAAGTGTGGGTAGAAGCTGTTATGAATTTCTATGGGGCTTTTGTTGTCTAACACACGTGATGGAAGTCTATTTATCATCTATGTGGCTGTAAGAATTGCCTCTCCCCAATAGGATTTAGTGACATTCCCTTGAAAGAGTAAGGCTTGGGTGGTGTTGAGTGAGTGCCCATTTTTCCTTTCTGTTACCCCGTTTTGTAAAGGTGTGTTAACACATGATGAATCATGGATAATGCCCTGTGATTGAAAGAAAGGTGAAAAAGTCTAGTTGAAGTAGTCTCTGGCATTGTCTGTCCTAAAGCTTTTTATTTTAACCCCAAATTGGTTTTGAATCATAGAGTGAAAATTAGGTATAACAATGCTAACATAAGATTTTTGTTTAAGAAGAAAGAGCCATGTTACCCGAGTGCAGTCATCAGTTATAGATAGAACCAACGAGCCCAGAAACATTAGGTATAGTAGAGGGACCTCATATGTAACTATGAATCAAATGAAAAGGATGAGAGCTTCTTTTATACCTAATAGGAAAAGATACTCTTTGAGGCAATTCAAGTAAGTAGAGGCCACCCCTTTCCTTAGCAAGTCCAATCCTCCTCCCTGAGACCTGATCCTGATAAACACAGTGAGAAGGAAAGAAAGTAGCATAATAATTAAGATTATGGGTAAGCTTTTGAATAGAAAGTAGGCTAGCCGACAGTTTTGGAATATGGAGAACCCTTTTCAAAATAAGGGTAGGTGTGATCTGTATATCTCCGAAATCTGCAATAGTAACTAAAGAGCCATTGGCCACTACAATTTTTTTGTTACTTGGCCATGGGGTATAAGTGTGAAATAGTTGAGATGTGGGTGTCATGTGGTCTGTGGCACCTGAGTCTATTATCCAAGGATAGGAATCAAAATTGTCTAAGGCATTCATGCAAAAAGGGAGTAAAGGTTTACCTAAAAGAGCCAAAGAACAAGTCTTAGAAGGTTTTTCAATAGTCCCCAACAAGCTTCTCAACTTCTCGATTTCTTCACTGTTTAATTCCATTGTTACTGAATTTTCCCTAACTTTGGGCTGATCTACCATATGTG
>JANZXP010000003.1:32505950-32521535 GCA_027576715.1 Erythroxylum flavicans
ACAAGTATTCTTTCTTCCCTTCCAGAGCCTCTTCACCCTGTAAAAGTAACCTCACCGCCCCTTCAGATCATTCAACTGGTACAAGCAGCTTTCCAAGAGCCTCCCCCTTTTGAAAATTACGAGTTTGAATCTAACAGAAAGGTTTTCAATTCATCTAAAATTTTAGTAGTAGTAATTGATAGAGTATAAATACGTTGAAACTTATAAAATAATAATTGAATTAATTAATTATTTATTTTTAAATTATTAATTTATCAAATAATTTATTTAAAATACTTATTTTATAAATTATTATGGGTATTTAAGATTAGAACAATAATAATAAATCACCGACCACACGCACCACCTAAACTATCGGTCCATCCCCTTCCTGACAACAAAGACAACACCACTTTTTTTTACAAGTACGCATGATAATGTTATAACAAAAGCCTCCGAAAGCTCGCTCGTTCTATAATTTCGAGCAGTTTATGGATTTTATGACACCCTTTATTGACTTAACCTCAAAATATATTAAATATTGTTCTGTCTCGCTTTCCAAAAGATGCCTTAATTCGGATGACTCCACAAGTCAAAGTTAAAATTCCCTTGATTTTACACAAGATTGATTTAAAAATCCAATTTTCAGAAAAGGGTCATCCTTAGATCATGAACTTAACTTGAATTGAAGTTGGATTTACTTAACTTATGTCTGCCATAGATTTTGTTTGCTCAGGACAGGCGACATGATCATGTGAAAGGAGCTGACACCCGACATGCCCTCGCTCTTTAGATCACTTATAACTTAATTTGACTGAAAATTAATAAATTAGATTTAAATTATTAAAGTTTGATTCTAATTTAAAATTTAAAAAATTGGTTTAAAATCTGATCATAAAGGTCAAAAGACTCTTAGAGATGCCCTTTTAAGCTTCTGAATTTTTCATCACATATTTGGCAATTTGATTGCTCGTATATCGCAAAAGGATTGAGGAAGGGCGTTTGACTTCGATTATTTGACTTGATTAGATTTAAGTTACAATTAAAAAAATTAAACGCATGTAACAGCTTTAAATATAAAGAATGTCAAGAATTTCACATTGGATAAGTGTAAGTGCATTAAGTTATTTATAATAGTGTGCAATCCTTTTCTCTCAAGCTAACTTTTGAGGATAAGTTAGGCCTTTTAATATAGTTTAAGAGCCTGTTTGTCTCAACGATTTGAGACGGTGCCCGGTTCTGTCTTTTTGCCCAATATGCTAACAGAAGTCTAATCCTGCTTTAGGCTGAGGAGGGTGTGTCAATAATCTCACATCAGACAAGTGTGAGTGTATTAAGTCATTTATAATAGTATACAAATCTCCCCTCTTAAGTTAACTTTTAAGGATGAGTTAGGCCTTTCAACAGTACTGTGTGTATATTTTTTAAAACATGTTCAAATTTTAATTCAACAAGTACTTCGAAAAAATAAAAAAATAAATCAAATTAATTTAAATTCAAGCCTATGAATGTTTTTTTTTTATTCAAGCTCAAACATGAAAAAACTCGATCCTTTTCTCCACTCATTATTATTAGGCTCTACCCTAGGCAATAGGAGAAAGGATACTTGCTTAGAGTCCACTTATGATCTATTTTTATTTTATCTCATTATGTTTTTTATGAGAGCTTATTATTGACATTCATAAAAAACAAAAATAGGCAAAATATAAGTTATTTTTTTACTTTACTCGGAGCCTATAAAATATTAGAAATGGCCATGATCGTTCAACTTAGCAATAAAAAAAGCCCTATGAGAAGAAGAAATAGGGTAATATTTTAAGGTTCCATAAGAGGTTAACTGAAATTAATTGACAATTAAATATTTAATGATGAAAAATATATGCACCCACGAGTGGATCCCTTGACTTTTTGGGGTAAACAGAAACAAAGTTTGCTTTAGAAGTCAGATTCATTACATTAATCCAACTTGCTGTAAACAAACTCCTTAATCTCCAACTAAACTCCTAATCACACCAATAACCAATAACCAATAACGTCACATCACACTTGCTCTTTGCTCCTCGAGACCTTTAACGACCGCAAAATTTTCACATTTTAGGGTTCACGATTACAAAACAACTTGAGAGTCCCACCAAAATGTGGAGTTTACGAATGTCCATGCTACCTTATCTTTATCTGATAAAAAAGGTTATTTTCGATAAATTCATATATAATGCTAACATGAATATAATAAATATATATATAAATAAAAATATATAAATAGATAATGCAAAACAAAATACCGTATATGTAGAACATGTTAAATATTGACATTAAATGATAAAATAATTAAAAAATGCACAGCCTAAAAATTAAAAAAAAAAGACAAATACAAAAGTAACTCCAGCCAGACATGTCAATAAAATAAGTAAGCTGATAAGAAACTAATTACTATATATATTTCAACCAAAAAAAAAAGTTGAAGGACAAAGTCTAAAATAACTAAGAGAACGAAAAGGAACTCTCTAAAAGAAATCCCTTATCATAATTACGTGCATTAAAAACCACCTTATATTATAAGCACGTAGGCTCCATCTTGGATGGTACTTCAAGTGATTGAAGGAAATGTTTGACTTAAGTTTATTAATTTATAAAATAACTTATTCAAAATACAATAATTTATAAATTATTATGTGCACATAATAATTAATTTAAAATATATTTAAAAATAAGAATTGTAAATAAAAAATTATATCCAATATATACATAATGACAATAAATTAAAAAACTAAGTGATAATTTTTTTTGTTATACTAAGATTTTATTAATGACTTTCGGATAAAGATTGACATTTGAAATATTAACAAGTTTATTTTTTAAAAATATTTAGTTTCATAAATAAAATATTTAAAATTAAAAAATTTAAAAGTTAAGTACTAAAATTTTTGAATTATTATCCTATACTTAAATAATAGGAATTGCAATTTTTTAATATAAAGATGAACTGATTAGGTTTAACTTAGAAAAAGCAGTTAACATTGTTGTGAGCATCAGCATCGGGGGTTAGTGGGGATGATCACATGGGGCACATGGGTTGCAGAGAGGGCCCATTTGTCAGCCCACGTGTCTGCCGGTTTAATAAAAGCCTTGTGTCTCGGGTCACGGAGACCAGAAGTGCTTTTGGTCAAACGCCTACCCCGTGCACGAGAGAGAGACGGAATCTCCTGGAAGCACCTGGACATGTTATATATTCATTTTGTGAGCATTTGTTAAAATTAAGTTACACTGGCTTTCGGATTTCAATATGTTAAACTGACTGCAGATTAAGATATTAAAATTTTAGTTTATTTAATCTTAAAAATTTTGAATAATTTACCTTTTTTTTGATTGATTATTAACTTTTTGGTTCGATTTACTTTAATAACTCTTATTGTTAAAAATATATTAATTTATTAATTAATCGATCATTTTAATAAATTAATAAGTTTTTTAAATTAAAATAAATCAATTAATTTTATTTAAAAATCTGTTTTAATTAAACTTTAAATTCTTTGAAGAATATAACTGATTTTATGATGATTTAATACCATTTGAACTTTATAAACTTTTAATCTTTTTTCTTATAAGTTTAACTTCTTATCTGATTTTTAAAACATTATAAAACACATATTGTCATGTTATTAAACAAATTTCATTGCCCCTAGGGGATGGTCGAGTTGGTAGAGTAGAGGGCATAAGGCTAAAAGGTCCTGTGTTTGAATCTCCCCATCTACACTCTCTTGATTTGGCTTGTCGTGCATGACTTGCCTATTGTAAAGTACCCGATTAGCTTGATTTGTAGGCTATTGTGTTAATCCGAAAATTTACTCAATGCACATTCAAAGAATAACGACTGTGGGTTCCTCCGTTTCAAAAAGAATAGTTTGACGCATTAGATGCTTTTTTATCTTAAACTTGATTATTTCTATAACTTGCTTTTTACAATGGGATTCTATAAATTTTAATTTCTCCTATGAGATTATTGTTTTGGGACTTTTATTTTATGTTCTGCATTCATTTTTGCTAAACACACAAGAATTCTTTAATAATTAGATCAAATTTCATACAATATCTTCATTTACTAGTTGTGACACTGATCAATGCTATATGTTTCCAAGGAAGATACCGATAGACTTGTAATCGTCTAAGATAATTGAACAAGGCAGTTTAATTTGTGCCTCTGCTTATGTATCGAACAAAGATGAGTGAAGAAGACTTTGTTGAAATATAAGTGGGACTTTATTCTACATCGAAAGAATATATAATTTTGAACATGCATATAAACTTAATGAGTTACTCTTTTTAGTACCAATTGGTTTTAGGATAAAATCTCATTTGGGCTTGTATATGCTTAGTTTATTTAGGCCCAATTATATAAAATTTAATATAGTATCAGAGCAGGTTGCTCTTGAGTTACTCACTCGTCACCACCTCCTCACGATAGACTGTGGTACTTGTTGGGCCGTAAATTAGCCCACACATGAGGGAATGTGTTAAAATATAAGTAGGACTTTGTCCCACATCAAAAGAATATATGGCCTTGAGCATGCATATAAGTCTAATGAGTTACTCCTCCTAATATCAATTAATTTTAGGATAGAATCTCTTTTGAGCTTGTATGTACTCAATTTATTTAGCCCAATCATATAAAATTTAACAAACTTAAGTTATGGGGTCGGCTGAGAAAACTTGAAAACTAGTCTAACTTTTTAAATTTTTTAATAATTAATTGGGTTGGAACTAAAATGCCAACCTTGTATGCACAAACTCTAAAACTAACCAGCTGTCTGTCTTTCGTTGGATTTCATGGTATCTTTGTTCGATATTAGGATGAGCTCACATGACAGTTCAAAAGTATTTTTATCCAAAGCAACATGCAAGCACTGAAACTCTTTGGCATTGGCTGCTCTAACAAACGAAGGACAAAGACTAGTTGGGTTAGGCTTTTTCAATGCTTAATTAAGTTGGATAATTAACTTAATCAAACTTTTTGTCCTACTCGAACTTGTCCTATTCCCTTGATTCTTAGGTTGTTGTCTTTAATTAGCGCTACTTGACTCTAGACTTCATACCTAAATCAATTATTAGCATTTGTCAACCAACTCTCAAAACGATTAATATTAATTAGATCAAATATGTTTTTAGTATGACCACGAGATATTTTCATAATTTCAATATAATTTAAATAATTTATGATGATGATGATAGTAATAATAATAATAATAATTTTCAGTTTTGAATTAAAATGTTAAAAACCTTTTTTGTAAAAGCAACTTTATAATTTAAACATTGATTTTCTTAATTAAAATTTATTATTAAATTAAGCAAAGATGTCTAAACTTAAACTCGAAATTAGTAGATGAATTTCAATTTAATTGAGATCAACCCTAATATAAAAAAAATTAAATTCAACTTGAAGTTCAACAAAATTTGATTTGAACATAACTTAAATCTGAATTTTAGTTCTTGTTTTTGTTCCTCAAGTTTGACTTTTCAAATTATCCTAAGCAACTTGAACCCATTGCTTCTTAGGGGGTGATCGAGTTGGAAGAGTGGGGGTATGAGATCAAAAGGTCTTGTGTTTGAATCTTCCTACCTATGCTATCTCGATCAAGTCTGTCATACAGGATTTACCTAGTGTGGAGTATTCAATTGACATAATTTACAGGCTATTGTATCAATCTGAAGGTTTACTTAGTAAGCATCTAAAGAATAACAGTTGTATATTCCTTCGTTTCTTAAAAAAAAAATTGAACCCATTATCACCCTGAGGACAATATATACCAATCCAACCATTAGTATTACATCTGAAACTATACTGTTTCTAATGGACAAGCAAGGCCAATAAAAGAAGCCATGTCCGTAAGATAGGAGACAATGTAGAAAAGAAAATTAATTTAATAGTCCACGCTATTATAAATTGATTATCATGGAATCTTTGTTTTTAGTTGCAATATTAGCTGACTTGACCGGTCAAAATTATCCCGTTCACAAAAGCTTACTATCAGATAAAAAAAGAAATTAAATAATATGAAGAGGGCATTTATGGTTATGCCTTATATTTTTTGAATTCGAGGGAAACCCGACTCGCAGAGCCTGACTACCGAATCCCCGCTCTTATAAGAAATGGGCTCACATAAAATTGAATTTGGGACTTGACCGAAGCTAACTCCCGCTCTCAACCATTGGGCCATACCTCTTGGGGGGGAGAGGGGGGAGTTATTGAGGGTATGCTTGTTTAGTGGGTATGAGAAGAAAGGAATGGGTATGAAATCAAAAACAATGCTTAGTAAAGAGTTGTAATTGGATAGGTAATATTATCATTCCTTATTTTTGGGCCTTATTTCATTTCTCCCAATAACTAGAGGAATGAGAATCATTACTTAGACCAATTTTGCTTTTGCTCACTCTTCAATATTTTTAACAAACCAACCACCATCAATAGTAATGGTAATCATTCCTTTATTTTAACCAACCATCATAATTATAATGATT
Source organism: Erythroxylum flavicans (assembly GCA_027576715.1). Classification (NCBI taxonomy): domain Eukaryota; kingdom Viridiplantae; phylum Streptophyta; class Magnoliopsida; order Malpighiales; family Erythroxylaceae; genus Erythroxylum; species Erythroxylum flavicans. The sequence continues at coordinate 32,512,443 of JANZXP010000003.1, forward strand.
ATATCCATTCTCATTCTTCACCATATTAATTCTTATTCTTATTTCTATTCCCCTCTTTAAACCAAGCGCCCCCTGAATTATTACATTATTTACATAGATTATAAGAAAGCTCTATCAGAAGAACATCCCATGCCCTCCGCGGCAGCTTCATGTTCTAAATTCTTAAGCATGTGATGATGAACCTTTGTACCAATTTTTAATTTGCATTTAAGAGAAGGCTAGATAATATAAAGGTCTCATTGGTCAAATAAAGAATGAATTAAGCTTATAAACATCAATTATATGGAATTTGTTATTTAATTTAAATTATTAATTTTTTAATTAATTTACTCAAAAAAACATATCATACAAATTATTATGTAACGTCAATTACAAATAACAAATGTAAATTCTATCTGATTTCTTAAATCTTTTGACAAATTTTATTATGATCGTGATTATACAAATTATTATATAATGCTCATTTATAAATAACAAATGTAAATTCTATTTGATTTTTTAAAATTTTAACATATTTTATTGAGATCATTTATCATGAATGTGAATTGTCAATATATTATAATTAGGGATAATAATGAACCTGATCGAGTTGAGTTTATTATCGATTTAATCGAGTCCAACTTCTAAAATATGATATGAAATTAAATTATTCAAAATAACGTTAGTTCAAGATAAAAATTCTAATTATTTAAATCATATTCATATTTAAGAGAATGGGCAGGAGTAATTTGACCCCATTTTGCTATCCTTATTGATAATCATGTGTCAGGAATCAATGTGGACTATTTCATTATAAAGTATTATGGTCCTTGAATCATTGCTAGTGATGTTATGATTGATTTTAATGATGAGAGGAAGATTTTTTTGCTTATTTGTCAGGAAATCACTTGACAAAATCAGACCTAAGAAAGATTGGGATAAGATCTCCTTTCTATCATGTTTCATTAAATCTTATACACATATTTATGTGGACTCTACATAAATGTATGAATGAGATTTAGTAAAATAAGGTTGAAAGAGAATAAGTGGAATATATTTTACTTGCTATTTTTAGGTCTTCTTGGTTAGATCATATGCCTAAGAATACTAATAAATGAATAGACTGGAAAAAATAAAGATAAAATATGTTTACACAAATGAAAAATTAATAAAATTAACTGATTAACTCATACTCATGTGATGAAAATTTATATATAACATAATAAAATGACTTTATTTTTATTCAAATTAAATGCTTTATATCTAATTAAAATATAATTTTAAACTTAAACTCAGATAACATATTTTGAAATCAACTTAAATTAATACTTATAATTGCCTTAAAATATTATAAATAATAAAAAACATGTTTATATAAAGTAGCAACATCTTTTTTCAAAGGAAAAAACTTGTTATCTTTTAGATGGTACCGAATAAATATCTGAATTAACGCATCAACTAATATGCGGCAGGAGAGTAATTATCAACCCAAAATCTTATGAAACGTAAATTCAGAAGGTATTTTGTCCGTGAAACAGACATGAAATGAAGAAAACATTTTATGTCAACTTGCAACAGACTTCGAAGCAGCGAATCCCTGTCTTTCAAGAAGTCCCATGAACAAAACTATCAGTCAGCCATTACTATCTGCAGAATTTCGTTTGACTGTCACCTGCAACTATGTCACTCACCTCCATTAAAGTTCCCTTTAAGGTTATTTAATGGAAGTGAGATGATTACGAGAACTAATTCTGCAAGATTACAAAAAGTTCAGAACCACAAACTACGGTATGCGTTATTCCCTGACTGTACTTGACGCCCGATCCTGCAACCAGGTTTAGATTTTCAACAAAGGAATGCCAAACTTCAGACGATCAAGAGCATAATAATAAATAAAAGGACAAAATAAGAAGTGCTAAGCAGTTAAAATCAGAACACAGGACCGAAAAGAACTTAAAATTCTATCCCTCTCTGGGAAATGCATAAAACTTCATTTTTTCACGAAAACTTTGGTAAATCCTGGAATCAAATTGATTTAAATCAGGTTTAAGTATATATTTAATGTAACACTGTCTGCAAAATCTGTGAAATCTTAATCCGAAAACTGAGAAATTACCAAAGCCCTTGATCTTAACCTACAGGTCGAAGAACAACCTGAACTCAAAGATTGTCCTTGTGAAAGCAAAAGGTGAAGAGAACTTGTATATTAGAAACACATCACATACCAGAACAGTGGTCAGTCTGATTTGAAAGTTTTGTTCAGATAACATGAAAAATAAGAGAAGAGATAAAAAGAGGGAGAGAACTAGTGGGGAAAAAAACAAGAGCTCAAGAATCAACGAAACAAAAGCAGCCATGAATGATTTCTCTCGGTACAAGCCCTGCCAAAGTACAGACATACCAACCGAGGCCAGGTGGTGGCAAATGGATGACTGTACGGAAAAAGAACATCTGAGAAAAAGAAAATCAATCAAACACTCAAAACCCATCATAAGTGATCAGTGAATAAAATGATATCTCCAGTTAACACAGAGGTTTAGAACCTGGTGCAACTTGATTCGACCAGACAAAAACCCTAGCCGATGAACCTGTTCTAATGGAAAGATGAACACTATTTGCAGGCTTCAAAAGACGTTTCAAGTACCTATTACATCTTGCAAAAAGGAGATTAAAAAATAGCCATTTATTGCCGCTGCAGCATCATCAAGATTCCCATACCAAAGGGCCATTGGATTGAAGCAAAAGGGACCACAAGAAAAGCCACCATGATCAATACTCACTAGCCCTAATAAAGTTTGTGAATCTTGATGATGCTCCACCCGCAAACATTGGCTGTTGCTCTTTTTTCCTTTAGATCTCGGTCTGCCCTCATGATCATAACCATTTGTCCATGCAAAAGAGAAAAAGAAAAAAGGGAGACTCGATTACTAACTGTTCTTAGAAAGGGAACCAAACCCTAACCCTAAAATCTCATCCATGAAGTGGAACAAAAGAGAAAGCAAAAGACATGATGCTAAAAGCTTCAAAAGCTCAATAACCCTCGTCTAGTTTCGTGAAACTAATAAGACCGACTTGGTGGATGCACTCATCTATGCTTGTTCTATATGCATAAACCGACAACCTTAAAAAGATAGAAGAGAATATAGAGTACTGTTCACTCCATGGGAACCAGACAAAAGGCCATAGGATTAGACTTAAAATAAACGAAGAAACCTTGTGAGTATCAGATGGAGTTAGTGAGTACTTATATAGCACTATAGCCACTTACAGAACTTAAAGAGCAAGTGGGAGTGTACCCAAGTAAGAAGTACTGGAGATGAGATTTGTCAGTTGGTGGAAGTAGAGTACCCACAACTGTTATACATCGTAATCCTAGGTACCAAATTTACCAAAATCTTTAATCTCCACTGATTCGTGTCAGTTTTCTCTCTACACATGTAAGCAAAACAAGAGCCAATAATCTTCTTTAACCACAGTAATGGTTGAAGTGATGCGGTTGCGTCCCCTACAAGCATATTTTAGTGGTGGGAGCTGGAATTGACAGGGCTCTGACCTTCTTCCCTCAAAACACATTACATCAAGATGGGGGTTGGAGAGGCCCTGGCCTAGAGTTTCAGGTTCCTTGTTTTGATCCTCTTTGCCCTTTAAAGCTTTTCTTCTGTGTGTTAAGTTTTGCAAGTTATGGCTCTTTTTTAAGTTGTTTTTTTCTGTCTAGTCCAATTCGTCAGAGACTGTCATGGAGTATAATTGTTTATTGTTACTCAAATTGCATTTACCGTCTATATCTCATCTCCAAGGTTCAATTCCACATTCAGTGCCTGGAGGCTCTGGACCCTCGTAAATCAGCTATTTACAATATTTGATTATACTTCTAATCACAGCACTTCGAAGATTGGCAACAGCAGATCTGAGAGTTAAACAACATTATTTTTTAATTCGAATTTAAATTAAAATCCGGTCAATATTGAGGACAAACATATGTGTATTGCATTATATTATTTATTTTAGCAAGAGGTACTGAAACATCTTCTTACCCACTAAAAGATTGTGGTCCATTAAAATCTTGAACATGGGTGGGGGCCTCTGGTTACATAAATTAGTTATTTCCAATCTGTGAACTTCAGCTTCCTTAATGCTTCTTTTCATCATATAAGTATCTTTTCTTATCTTGTTAAGTTCTCTAAAAAGAATATGTTTAAATACATAGAAACTCCTGTGTTCTAATATTTTTAATTTTAATTATTATATTTTAAAAAATAACTTATCTCTTTAGGAAATTATTTAACTATGACACAATCATATTCATTGTAAGAATAAGTAATAAATTTTAAAATATGAGAATTGAAATTAAAAAATAGTGAAATCAATATGTAATTAACTAAACAAATATCTATATTTTTGCATAAAATAATGAGCTCTTAGTGATGGAATATGTTACCTAAATTGCCACTTCTTTTTTTGGTTAATCCTATCATCCTAGAGATATAAGCGACTCTTTTTTCTAAGCGATAGGAATGTTAAATACATCGAAAGCAAGAAAATCCGTCTTATCTTGTACATCCAGAGTTGGGAAGGAGACATAAGGTGATGTCTATAGGCTTTTTTAATTATAAACAATGAGATAATTTGTACACCTTTTTATATTTTAAATTTTAAATTTTAAATTTTACTTAATTTTATAATACTAATTATACGTATAAATAATATTAATTAAATACTAAAATTTTCATTTTTATTATAAATGTAAGTCACTTATTGACATGAACCATCATATAAATTGGTATATTGATATCAAACAATAAATGAAATTCAATAAATAAAATATTTAATAAATTTAAATCTTAGTGTCAATGGAGAAGCTCGGCTAATTTTTAAAGGGGGGAGGTGAATCAAAAGAAATATAAAATCTCAATCATAAAATTATCTCTGTGGGCTTATCAATTGAAATAATAAAGAACTTTTCAATTTGATTAAAGGTAGCGGTAGCCCGCCCTTACCATCCCGAGCCACCGCCGCTACTTAGTGTGTTGTTTTTAACGTAATGAACCTTTTTCTCTTATTTTAATTAAAAACATAATAATTTGTTCATAATTTCACGTATATAATAACATAGATTATATGAGTCTAGCATGTATAACCCTACACTTCAACAAGACTAATAATGAAATTAATCCAAGTATTATATTTATAAAGAATTAAATCTTTAATATTTGATAAATATATTTTATATTCTTAATTAATATTACGAGATTAAGAAAAGTTTTATAATTAAAATGTCATTTATCTTTTTTAAACATAAAATCTTATTTTCATGCTAATCATACTTACGACAAACCAAGAAATACGAATTGATCTTGGTTTAGATATAAATAGCAAATGTTCATTGTATGTTCGAACGTGCACCTTAGTTTTCAATGTTTCGTACGCAATTTGCCTGTTCAACTTGCAAGGGTTGCACTTTTACTTAAAGGTGTCTTATCTAGTCCTCCATTTTTCTATCAATATTCAATCTCAATCTCAATCTCACACAAAGCATCCCATTAAGATAAGCTTCGATTTGATTAGGACAATGGAATCTAAAACTTCACGCTCTGGTGCCAATCACTGATCACGATTGGATTAAGATAATGTGGTCATTTCCTTCTAATTATATGCATAGACGTGGCCCTTCTAGAGAGAAACAAAAGTGTTTATCGAAAAAGATCTTATACCATCCTTTGAAATATATTTTTGTCCGTTCTTAATAATTATCAAATGATAATAATTTTGTTGATTTTTGTTATAGTTCTATATCATTGACTATTGTGGGTTATTTTATAGTTATAAGTTATTGTAATAATTACGGATAATATAAATATAATTTTTAATGATGTAAATATATTTACAAAACTATTGTAACAATGGAACAAATTACAACAGAAATATTATAAATGTAATTATCCTGTTAGTGAATATATAAATCCAATTAAGTTGACCTCATACAATAACTTAAGCTTTTGTGGTGAAACGGTCATTTAATATAGTATCAAAGTCTCTGTGATCAAGAGGTCGTAAGTTCAAATCCTACCACCCACCTCACCTATTATTCAATACAAAGTAGAGTGAGCATGTGCAAGTTTCAAACCTAAAGGACTTTCACTTGAAAGATTGTGTTAGTGAATATATAAAACTAATTAAGTTGACCTCACACAACAGTTTAAGCTTTTATGATGAAATGGTTGTTTAACATGATATCAGAGCCAATAAAATCTAATGGCCCAACAAAAATCCTGGAGCCTGAAAACTCCAAATAATTCACTTAACAAACTTAAAAAGAGGTTACTAATGAGGGGGAGTATTGAGATAATAAATCTCACATTGAAAAGAAACAACATCTAATAATAACATATAAGGTTGAGAATGAGTAATATTCTATAAAGCTTATATCTTTTAAATCGACCTCATTCTTAACTCAACTTAAATTTTAAGATATCTTACTCGCCTGTATAAAATCTTGGACATAACTACATAAGTAAATTAAAGTGTACTATTATTATTATTATTATTATTATTTAAATATAAAGATAAAAGGGAAGGAAAGTTGATATGACTTTGATGTGCCTGCAAATGTACGGACAGTGGAGAAGAGTGAAAAGGGCAATGCATAGAACAAGGGGAAGTTGAGTAATTTGCCCACAAACATCCTCTTTTGTACGGCAGATATACATTTGCTGCTTCTTTCACCGAATTTTAATGGCTTCCCTGCTCCATGTTTATGGTTCGTAGTTGTATTATTATCAGAGAAGACCTAACCTACTGTAGCTCCAGCAAAGTTTCAAATCATGAATTCCAAATAAGATTATAGCTGTAATTAATATCGATGTATACGTAGATTTGCTGTTATAAATAAGTTTGAATTCGGTTTAAAGCTAGATTGGATTTAAGTTTGATAATTTGATACTAATCTAATTTTATTTTACAAAATTTTTAATTTATTTTAAGATTTTAATCAAATTTAATAAAACTTCTAAGATTCAAAATTCAATTAATGTAAACTCTAATTGTTAACATTATGCTGAATTAAGTTTAGAACAACATACCAACTTTAAGGATTATATCACAATATGTAATTTAGAATTGGATAAAAACATCTTTAAATCATTTAGTATAACTTGTAATGACTTATTTAATGCACATATTATATAAAAGAAACAAAAATAGAATTATTTTAACAAATTGATGTAAGTAGTTCATGATCTCCTGAGTAGAATATGATGACATCAAAAGGAATCCACTCCAGTTGGTGTTAGGTCATTTTCAATCGAATTTTGATTTGTTCGGTTGAAATAATCTTCTTCCTCGATCTCTTGGGTCCTAATTATGTTCGGAGAGGTTGAAATTTTCCCAGTCACAATCATTGCATGACTCAGCTCAACTCAAGAGTTCAGAAAGCAAACAAAAATGCTTCATGACATTGATTTGTGAGACTGATAGAGTCATCCTCGTACGGGCATCATTAATAAAGTAACAGATCGTTTTTTCCCATTATTCTGTAATTATTCTATTTTATGAAAATTCATTCAGTCAAAATTTTATGTTGTAAATCACAATGTTACGTTTTGTAATTTATATAGTTAAGCTTGCATTCTATTACATTTATTATAATAATTTGCAAATTATAGTTTTATTTAAAGTCAATTACATTAAAGTAGTATTATTTAACTATTATACAAGTCTTTCCGTTGTATTTTATTTATTTGTAATCCATCATTATTATTAAGCGACCGCTTCACCACAAAAGTTTAAGCTCTTGTATGAGGCTAACTTAGTTGATTTTATATATTCACTAACACACCCCCTCAAGTGAAAGTTCTTTGAGCTTGAAACTTGCACATGCTCACTCTACCTTGTGCTGAATTAATTAGATGATAAATAAGTGGGTGGTAGGATTTAAACTCACAACTACTTAGTCACAGAGACTCTGATATTATGTTAAGCGATCGTTTTACCACAAAAGATTAAGCTCTTATGTGAAACCAACTTAATTAGTTTTATATATTCACTAACAATTATATTGAATCTTAACAATCCCAATAATATAACATTGTAAATAAAAATGGAGAAAAGAAATCGCCATAATATAACACATAGAGTTGTATAATAGCTACAAAATATCATTCAAGGTAAGTGATAATTTTAAAAACATGAATACTAAAATTAAAAAAGTGGTACCAAATAATTACCAGAATATCGAACCCTTTTATGTTATAGTTTGAAATTCAAAACCTTAATTTAGTAAGTGTAATTTGAGAATCTTGGTATTTTTCAAATTTCTAGCTAGGTAAAAAGGACTAGTGTAGCCTCAAGCTAGTAGAACAAGGAAATGCTGCTATGATAAGATAGGTCATATGCAGCCCAGAAATCTCGCTGATGAGAAAAAGGTTGGACAATACAATATAAGATAGATGCTATGTTGCATTTGAATCTGTAGCTTAGGTTACTCCAAATGGAAACCAAAACGCCAACACTACACATCGTATAGCCTCCTTTTTCTCACTTTGCTTTTACATCTCAACACGTTATCTTCTTCTTCTTCCCCATTATGCAACTTAGGAAATAGTAATTATTGATAATTTGTACTTTTATGTGCCATTTTTCTTCATTAATTCAATCTAATCAAGGTATTACGAGACTAAATTTCGAGTTAATAGATTGGACAAAGTATGATAATCTTATATTAGTTATTCAAGGTGGAACTCAACACATTTGATTGGTTCGATTGTTATCAAAGGTAGTAATAGGAAAGATTAAGTTTGAGTCTTTTAGAATTTGAACCAAGTTTAATAGAAGTTGCTAATTTTAACGTTAGCATAACTTGAATTTTTGTAATTGGTCGAGTACAAAAAATTTTGAGACTAACTTTAAATTTTGAGACACAAGAGTTAAGATTGACAACTTGAGAGTAAGTGAAATTCGATTTGATTAAATTCGCCGGATCTTGATTATAGTGAATTTGAAAAGACGATTTATGAAAAAAAATTATTTGTTATAACAAATGAATTAAGAACATTTACTGATGGTCAGTTCATATCTTATTTTGATCATATTTAAGTTAAAATTATACTGTATTACAAG
>JANZXP010000003.1:32521635-32538250 GCA_027576715.1 Erythroxylum flavicans
AGCTTTTGACGATGATGAGACGCAACCTCCTTCAGAAATACAATTTTGATTTTTATTGTTATTTTAAGTTTTATATTAGACTTATATTTATTTATTATTAATTCATTATGTAATAATAGACATTGGTGTATTTTTAGTTCAATAAAATATTTTATTTTTATTTATTCTTATAAGTTTTACTTCTTATTTATTATATACTGGTTTTATAATAGTTCAACTACCGGTTGAACCTATAAACATTAAACCTTTCCTTCAATCGGTTCAATGTCCGGTCTGTTTTTTAAAACATTGCAAAATATTCCTATACTTATCCAACTTGAATAATTTGAACTTAATCAAATTTGTAATTGAGCCCAAACAAAAATTAAAAGAAAAAAGATTAAATTAGATCCAAACTGAATTCAAGTTGTTGTCAACTCTAACAAGAGCTAGTTTGATTCTATCTATTTACATGCATGCCCCTTACTGTAAACCAGAAATACACATCAGCTGAGGACTACAGCAGTAGGAAGGCGTGTGTGTACTCACACAAAGTGAATCATTAGTCTTTTCTAGTTTGTTCATCGAGGGACGAGATGGGGTTCTTTCTTTTTTTACTTGACAGGAATCTAACTCAGTTTGACACCAACGGTAGGGTTCTTCTTCATCAGGGAAAGCGAACCACATGTGCCAACTTGCCATTTATAAGCTCTTCCATCTGATATAAAGAGGGACGTTCGTGGTTAAATCAAGTGCCAACTACTTCATTGATGGTCGATGGATGGAGTTGATGATCAGAGAATCGAATAAGTGATCGTAGTAAAAAGTAATGAGTGGTGATGATGCCATGCAATGCAACGCAGAAAGGAACTATGATTGCGCATAGAACAGATTAATGGTATTCTTTTAGACTCCCCAGAAACTTTTCCTGTCACCATTTTGTTCCAACCGATGTGATGATAAGATGGGCATTATTAACTCAATTCGATTTAAGAAAATGTCTTATAACCTTGTCTCTTTGACCCGTGATCTCTTTCTGCTTCCAATCAGTGGCTGAGTAAGGAATACAACAATGGCGATGGGATTGGTTCGAGGAAATACTCGGTCCAAAATTTTTTAAATAATTTTAATAAGATTTATTTTTTAATTAATTTTTAAATTAGAATATTAATTTAATTTATTCATTAATTTAAAAATATATTAAGTCAAAATCGAATTAAAATATTAATATTATGTAAATATGCTCTCAAGTCCCAATTCCCTATAGTTTTTTTCCTGTTTCTTTCATGGGAAAGCAACCGTTTTGTATTTTGATACCACTCTTGCTAAAATATATTTTTATTATTTTAAATTATTCATAGTATTTTTTAATATTAAAAGTTCTAATATAGACTTTATGTTTAATGTTCTCAACATAAATTGTCATACATACGTGACAACTCAATTGAGATTTATACAAACTAATTAAAAGTTATGTTCTTAAAATATAGTATTGGAGGCATCATATTATAATCATCAGTCCACAAATTTTTGTTTTGCATTTTGTATTAAGTTTCTGGTTAGTTATGAATATCACATCCAATGACTACTAATACTATATTACTTGATCAAAGATGCAAGAGATCTTGGATATTTGTTGACTAGAAAGTGCATCAATCACATCAAAGACATTGGAGAGATGACTCAAAGAGTTGTACAAAATTAGGATATTATGATCCTTACAAATGGAGAATTATTATAGAGGACTTGTAAGAAACCCACCAAAAATGGAATCCAATGCCCTTTTGTAAGTCTCCTCTTCATCCACTAGACCAGACCAGACCATCAGTACACTTAGATGCTCTCCACTAGACCGGACCAGACCAGTAGTACACTTGATGCCCTTTAATCAGTGAGGTTTTCTTGCATGGTACGTACAATAATTCAATACAAACTTTGTCCCTTCAAACGCTGGTAAGAGGCTTCTAGGCCTTTTAGGGGAGGACTTCATAGGTACGTTTCGCGTTGGAGCTTGTATCGAATCCATTGTGAGTACATAATCATCGGACTATTACACAATTCCATCAATTTATCTAATGCACAAGCTTAAAGATAGCAGTTGGGAAGATATTTTGTATACGAGTAAATGACATTTATCATAAAACAATGATTCTATGAGATTGATAGAGTTGTAAATGTTAGTCCGGTCTAACTCGAAATCAACAAGACATTTTTGAGTTGATCGAGTTTCAATTTATACTCAAATTTTTTTTAATTTTGAACCTTCAATCAAGCTCTAACTTAAGTTATAATATGTTTGGCCTGACCTAACTTAAAAACAAACGACATTGTTTTTAATTTTAAAAAATAAAAATTTAATCACGAATTCAATTGAATTGTGGATTAGACCCAGACTTGAACACATTTTTAAACCATGTCCGATGTATTGGCATCTCTAGAACTTGATATCCAACAAACAGAATAATCAAGGTCCCATTACATGTAATATGGTTGATTTTTTGTCTTCTTCAAGTGAGTATCAAACCAAATAATTGCTGTGTGAGAAGAAAGTACACACCATACCGGCATTAAACCTTTTATTGATCATTAATTGCAAAAGCTTCACATTGCATTGATAGGGATGAAATGGTCGGATGGGGGCCAGAGAGGAGTTAGACCCAACAGAAAGTTCAGTTGGGCTAGAGTTGCGTGGCCTGAACTTGCTCAAGCTGGTCCAAAAATAACGTCACTTTAAGAGTTAAACAAAAACGACATTGTTTTAAAGAAGCGTTCAGACCGTTCAGATTGAGTTTAATGACTTCGGACCAAACCGGGTTAGAATTGCCAAGCCTAATTGTTTTTACTTCTAACATGAAATTATAAAGCTGGAATCAAACAAGATTGAATCTTTGTAATTTTGAGAGTTTTGTGTAAGCAGCAAAATCATATTGAAAATATGAGAGTGCCGAGAGCAAGTGACATCGACTACATTCATTTATGTTCTTCCAAATTTATCTTCAGCAAATAACTATCATTCTTTTGGCACCAGTAAAGCACGTCAACTACAACAAATTGACTCGAGAAACCTGTAATTGATGCATCATATCATTCAGAAACAATTTGTCCAAGGATAAAGTCACCTCGTTAGGATGACATAATAAACAAGTGCACTCAATTTTGATCCACTTGCATAAATCTTAAGGGTCAATGCTGTATATCAGCAGCAAAAAGAAAGAAAAAAGAAACAGTTTCCGCCTATGTTTGCAAACCTTGACAGATTAGATATATCTCTCTTGATGATGATCTTGTAGCCTTAGGCCTCAACCATGACGCCTTCCTAAAGAGTGCTTTGCATATTCTGTTAAATTCTGCAAAGAAAACATCGAAACAAGATTGAGGCACAAATCATCGTACAAGAAGGTGAATGACAAAAAAGGCGATGTGCATAACAAAAATGATTCCGAACCTTGGATATCCTCACTCTCTAGAAGCTTAATAACTAGGTGGCCTCGGGGCTGCAGTACTCCATCATCATCTAATAGGCCACTTGTTTTGCAATCATCAGGACAGGATAAGGCTGCATCACCAACAGCCAAATTGAGTGCTCTCATTCCTAACTCTGCAGACAATGCAGCATCCGTGGTGCTGATTCCGGAAACTAAGGGACACATATCCGAGAGTATTACAGAGAACCCTTTATGCTGCAGAATCACAAGGGAAAGAGAAAGATCACATAAAAAATTCTGAATTTAAAAAACCAATAGCAGAGAACTGAATCCATTAAATGTTCTTGTAAAAGATGAAGCCTTTATTAATTCTCAAGAAAAAGCAAACAACTTAGATCATAATACAAATAGTTTTATAAAATGGAGAAGTTACCTGAGGAGATAATGCTCGTACTTGGTGTCTAGTAAGGTTCATGACATCGGCACTAACAGTCTTCACCCTCGCATCACAGAAATGGGAGGGAACTTTCACCTTCTGCTCTGCATTTCCCACATTTTAAACATCACAATTAACCAGAAATAGTATTGAACTACAAAGATTAAATCCTCAATCAAACAACACTGACCTTAAGATCAATGCCCACTACAGAACCACCATTCTTTAACGTACCCAAGTTTTGGCAAGCAACCTACATATAGGTTATAGAAGTTCAAAAAAACCATACTTGGGATGATTCAAAAGAAATAGAACCCAAAAACGAAAAGGCTAAGACCTGAAGCCAAGCACCAGGAGCACAACCAAGGTCAAGAACAGAGGAGCCTGGAGTTATAAGCTTGTATTGCTTCTGTATCTGAAGAAGCTGCTCGCACACACAAGTAGGAAGACATTAAAGTAAGGAATTTGAGTTGTTAACTAAACAAAACACACCCCAAAAACAGAAAAAAAAAAAGAGAGAGAGAGCTGAAGAATCCATAAGAGAAGTTACAAGTGGATGTTAACCTTGAAAGCAGATCGAGCTACATAACCAAGGCGCTGGGCCTCTCTGTAGAAGAAATCTGGTGCTCCTGCTCCACTCATCTTTGTTCTCGAAACCTAAAACCAGACTTCAACCCTTTCGTTTGTACAGGAAAATAACGGGTGTTAAAAAAAAAGCAAAAACCCTTCTTTTCCTGACCTGACCAGACTAGAACTGTCAATACGTCCGGCCGACTTCTTAGACCTGACGCTCGGCCCACTAACGAGCTTCGGCTCGACCCATCATTTATTTTTAAATAAAAAAATTTTAAAATGATATTATTTTAAAAATACTAAACAAGTTAGTAGCCTAATCGGGCCGGAGCGAGCCGGATAAGCCGGGTCAATTTTTTCAAGCCTAATCTAACTAAACAACATCAGAGCTCACACAGATTTTGGGATTGATATTTCCGGTATAGTTGTTAGTATTATTATCCTGAATATTATTTTAAATAATTTTAAAAATGAAAAATAATCATTTAAATTTTGTGTAATTGAATTTTAATTTATTATTATCAAAATTGAAACATATTATAATTTTATTAAAATTAACTTTAAAATATTTTTAAACATATTAACTGTTTAAAAGTATATATATTTAAATATACGATTTTCTAATTAATATTGGTTGGTACATTAGGTTACTCATGAACTTGAGATTAATAGATAAATCTCAAAAACAATTAGATTTGATTAGGTTCTGAGATAAGAATACTGGACTTAAAGCCTGTTTAGAATCCTATCTAAATATATATTAATAAATAGATACAATTACAATCAAATATAATTTTTTCTCTTTATGCACTTTTAATAGATAGATTAAGACTTGTTTTAGACTAAATTTAGATCAAGAACGTCTAAATTTGATTTAAATTTGAATTTTTAAAAATATATAGTACCCAGTTGGCATGATTTACAGATTATTGCATCAATCTTGAGATTTATCCGATACGCATCAAACAAAAAAAATCAAGCTGGCCCATTAGTATATTGATTTCATGGTTTGATTTGTTAAATGATTTACAGAGAATTTGTTAAAGGAGTACCTAATATGCATAAGGGTGGTCAATTTGGTGGAATAAATAGGGTATGGGGTCAAAAAATTTTGTGTTCTATCCTCCCTATATACACTCTTTCGATTGAACCTGTCGTACAAGATTTACCTAGTATAAAATATTCGATTGACGTGATTTGCAAGCTATTACGTTAATTTGAAAATTTACCCAGTGCACCGTATTTAAAGGATAGCAACAACGGTTTTTTCCGTTTAAAACAAATTAAAAAAATTATGTTCGTAATGCATGACATCAAAGCAAAGCACCCTTAGAGCAGCATATCTTATTAGTTTTCTCAAGAGCAGGCTTCCATGAATTTGGTTAATGACACGGTCACAACAATTACAAGTTCAATTAAATTTTATTCTTTGGTCTTATATAAACTCAAGTCGGAAGTAAGAAAGTCCAAGTCAATCCGAACCCCTACATAATATTAAAATAATCTAATTTTAAAATTCCAATTCAAACTAATTTAAGTCTTTTAAATTAACAAAAGATTCCAACCTTATCTTCACACGCAAATGTAATCTTCTAGTATTATCCAGGTTGTTGTATGACCTAAACATGGCCACCAGAACAAGCATAGTTTTACTTGTTCCCTTTCAAATTTGTACCTTTCAACGTTAGTAAAGTCAAAACCTAGTTTGATCCCACGTTTGTAATTAAATGTCGTAAAGTTAAATTAGAAAGGCCACAACTAACCCACCAAACTTCGGAGCAATCAAAGTTGTGTTTGACTCTCGTGACAGTAACTAAATACCAGATAAAGCCATTGAAAAGGTACTGGAAAGTTAGTAGTAAACTTCAGGATAAGACATGATAACATTAAATGGACCGACATGTTCTTGCTCCAAACATAAAATAAAATATCAACTGATCAAACACATACAGCAGCTCGATGATCAACTCCAAGTCTTTTTCTACTAAGTTTCTGCCATGAAAATGTTAACATAAGATAAGAACTTGGTTAAACATAATTTAATTCTTTAGTTTTGTATCAACTTTAACAGATTTTTTATAATTGATCAGACATATTTTTTTGTCGAAACCGGACTTGATCGAACCGAGCTTAGCCGGTTGATTTAAAGTTGAACCTGGAATGTTTTACCAAGCAGCATACTAATAAAATTATGAAGCTTCGAAATCCTTGCAACAACAGTGATAGCTTGCGCATGTAACTCAAAAACCCCAGAAGCAATATGACCATTTCATACAAAGTAAACAAATCCCAGGCATAGTGCAACAAATTTTTTCTACATTACCATTTTAACATACTATTCCCTGCAAATGGTTACAAATTCTAAATTACTAAGACAAGTCTAATACGTATGCAGTTATCTCTGAACTGTTGATTCTAAACTATCACAGAAGAGTTTTTTTTTTTTTTCTGATCTCTTCATCTTCTAATTGTTTCCCACCTCTTTGACATATAAGGCTCTGACTTCCGATCAAATATTGGGTGCAGAGAGAGGGTTGAGAAATCGTCGGACATCTGTTGCACCCGGATGATAGACCTGGCCTAAATAGAGTTACTATGAGCAGCAGTGAGGACTTTCCTGCAGACATTTTCTGCTTTAGAGGAACAGAAAATTACAATCTCAACTTTCTTATCAGATTGAAATATATAGATTGAAAGCAGAAAAATGTCATAAACTTGATCCGAGTATTTCATTACACTTCAGCTTTAGCATAAGGGCTTGAAAACAAGAAGTGAGGAGAATCCTATCATCTTGCCTTGAACGTGAAAGGGTATATTTAACTATCAGGTTGCCAGGTAGAGACTGCATTTACAATACGACCCTTCCAACCTTGAAGCAACCACTGACTATCTTCATCAATGACAAAATCCCCATGGTAGAGTGCATTCACCTTCTCCTTTGCTGTCTTTAAGATTTCCTGGTTCAAAGGAAGTTGCCTAAACCCAGCCCTTAGAACCCGAGCATGCCACTGCTTGTATGTCTCAGGTCTTTCAATTCTTTCGACACCTTCACAAGCAATAACATTCATTGCCTCGCGGCCAAAGATTTCTCTCTCAATCAACATCCTCTCTGAAATCTCACGAGGTACATTAGTGTCCAGCATATCAAACAAAGTAGAGTAGTGGAATAGAGCTTCCCGGAAACGTGTGAGGAAGAACGGAGCACTGTAGGCTCCATTCACAACCCCAAGTATAAATACATCTGGATTCATCTTCCTGATTAGATCGAGGACAATATTTCTTGGACTTTCCACCACAACAGTCTCGTCTAGTACATTTCTCAATCTATACAAAGAGTTTACCACAAGCACCTCATCTCTATCAATTTTGAGATCCTCAATTTGAATGGTGTTCCACTTCTGTGCTATGGCATTAAACTCGAATGGTACATTGTAAGTTTTTGCATAGTTTGCTAAGCGGTTTCCTGTCTCCTCAACTCTTTCTGCTGGTCGGAAACCTGGTCGTGGGAAATCGATTCCAGTAATTCGAAGTTTTGGAGGTCCACCAGGTCTAGATGAGAGACGATGAATGAGGCAAGGCCATTGAAAGCCATAATAAATACCAAAATCAACAATATGAATACTTGTTGCTTTTTCAGCAAGATTCATAATGGATTTATTTGAAAAGAAATTTGACAGCTTCCGAAAAGGGCATGCAGCAAGAAACAAATGGTAAGCTTTCAAAATAACAGCAGCTGAACTTTGCTGAGTAATAAGTGCTTCGTAGATTTGGGTTCCTGAGCCAGCCAATCGTGCCTCAAGGCCATCAGCGAAAATTTGTGCCAGTCTTTGCATTCCATCACCTGTAGAAGAAGAGTTCTGTCTGATTTGCTTTAATAGATTGTTTGCATTCCGACGATCATCTGCTGCAACAGCTTGGGCACAAAGGGTCAAGAGCGTTCTCAAATCTACCACATTCCTTTTGCCCCCCTGCTTCTTACCCCGAGGTCTTCCACCATTTGAACCTTTTGCTTGTCCATTCTGCCTTGTATCTTTATTTTTACTACTCCGCAAAGCTTCACGAAGAGCAGCTTCATTTTTGCAACCGATCAATAATGTGTCAAAATCTTCAGAACTCAGTGGTGATTCAGTATAAATGGCGGACTGTTTGTTACTCCTGCCTCCTTCTGAATTTAAATCAACAGGATGAGGATTCTTTTTTCCTCTCAAGACTTCAGCAGAATGCCAAGTCTCACCCTTGTACTCCTCCTCCACTACCACATCTTTAACCTCTTCTTTCAGGTCTTTATGAAACAATTCATCTTTCTCCATACCAAGGAGACCACCATGTGGAATGAACTTACTTGCCTCCTCGAACCCTCTCTTAAATTGCATAACAGAATCACTATCAGTGAAGATCTTTGAAATCCTAAGAGTACTAACAGCAGAGTCAGTAAACCCATCAGTAACAGTACCTGGGCTGTTCACTGAGCCATAGGATGATTTGGAAGCAGACTGAGAAGTATGCCTCGAGAATCTATTGTCAGCTGAATCATGACTTGATGCAGGATCAACCGAGCTACTACTGGTGTTAGTTGAACTACTAGTACTAGTGTCATTGCTCAAACATAAATCATGATTTTCTTCTGGGCTTACATGGTTTTCCTCGAGCTTAGATACAGGCTCGCAATTTGATGCAGGAGGATATTTTTGGCCAATAAGCTCATACAAAGTCTTCTCAGCAGCTTGAAGTGCTGCAGAAGACTCTTGAAACATACATGTCTTCTCTTCCATATCTTCTTCCAAGAGCATCTCACTGATATACTTCAGAACCACATCACTAACATCAAAATCATCATTTAATTCTCCCGCTTGACTCGTGCTAACAGACACGACTACATTGTCAGCAGTTGAATCCGGAGGCGTTGGAGGAATTTCGGTACAACTTTGGTCCAAAAAAACTTCTCCCAATCTAAATACGTTAGTTAGATTCTGATCCGAAACATTAGCATTGGTTTCACTGTGCAATTTCAGTTTACTTACACAACCATATAATCTTCTTACAGATTGATCCATGAACATCAAAACAGTAAAAGTTATCAACACCAATAGACACCCAGTAACCAAAATTCCGATTAAACCCACAATCTGAAATCCAATCAACAGCAAGAACCCAAAATATTCCAACTTTTAGGAGCACTATCCACCACCCTAGAACCCAGAAAGATCCGACTTTTGAGAATCAAAACCAAGAAGGACAGACTTTTTTCTGTTCACAATAAGTTCAGCCAAGAAATTTAGCTTCCCAATTAGTATCAGCTGACACTGATCGCCAAACTCCAAAATTTTGTCTGAATGCAACAGAAAATATTAGAAAAAGCACAAATAAGCGAACAATTGAACATAGTTATTCGACCAGAAAGGAAAAAGCAAACGGAAAAGAAACCAAAAGACAAATAACAAAAAAAAGCCAATAGAGAACGTGAAGACCCAATTATTAGCTCCTCGCTACAAGAGAATAAAACAGTAAGCCAACTTAAAAAGAACATGGGAAACTCAGACAAAATCCTTGATGAACTAAAACAACTTATTACCTCAAAAAACTCTTAAGCCCATCTCAGATGAGACGTGAAGAAAGGGAATCACCGTAACAGGCACAAGAACGTGAACACAGAGAATCAAAAAATGGTTGCTTTATCCACTCTGGAACGCTACAGAAGGGAAAGTAGACTCAAAATTTGTTAGACAAACATTTGCAGCAGAAATTTTAGGTAACATAGGCTGTTCAAAGAGTCTAAGCCTCACGGTCAATATCTTCTAAGCCCATTTATCGTTGTTCGTGCGCGCCTAGGTGTGATGTTATGACAGTTGAAGTCTCCTGCTTCACGGTTTTATGTAGGCAGCTTGTTTGAATTTTCTTATTCTTTTCTTTTCTTCGCTTTTCACTTATGACTCAAAATGACTAATTTTAGATGTAATTGAACCGAAAAAGGTAACTTTTAAAATAAAATGTAATTTAAATTTTATAAATAAAATAGTTCTTCCCTTAATTTAAATAAATATTGTTAATTTAAATTATATATATAATATTATGAGAATGATTGAAAATAACCTCTCTACTATGTAGGAGTAAAGCTGCGTATTATCAGACTTTTCCAGACTCCATTTTATTGCAAGATATCAGACTAGACATGATAATGGATATTATGAGAACGATACTAAGACATATTTATTAATTAAATTAATTACATACTAAATAATGTATTCAATAAAAATTGGAAGAAAGACTTTCCTGATAAATTTGTAGAAAATAAAGACACGTAATAAACAATAAATTATTTTAAAATAATGAATTTTCTTTAATTAAATAAATTTTTATTATGTTTAATTATTTAAATATTATAAGACATTATGATATCTTATGATACCATTTTGACTCATTTTTAATGCTCTATTTGTCCCATATTGACTTCTCATTTCTCATATTTTTGTTTCGCATTGAAAATGAGTCAAAATGATTGAAAGATAGAATTTACAATTTTTTTTTCAATACACACTAAATAAACTTTTGAGTGTATAATAACCTATTAATTATATATTTAATTAAATAATTATTGAAATTTATCATATATAAAAATATGAATTTATGATCATAAATTCATATTTTTTTGCATATTTAACAAAATTTTATGCACATTCAATTTAAGTAATTATTAAACTCACTTTTAAGAAATCAAGTCTTTAATATTTAAGCATACTATTAATTAAAATTTTAAGTGTATATAATAATTCATTAATTATATATTCCATTTATAAAAACTTAGTGTTTAACATTTCAAAATATTTTTAAAATTGTAAATGCAAATAATAGCTCATAATTATGTGTATAGTCTAGAATTAAATTTTTTATTGTTACATCAATTGTATATTCAATTTAAATAATCATTATAGTCGTTTACAATTAAAATCAAGTCATTAATATTTCATTAATCTTTTAAGTGTATATATATTCCATCCATAAAAAAAATAAACTCAACCTTTGTCACTCGAAAATATTTAATCCACTTGAAATCAAATTATTACCAATAACTAAGTCCAACAACACAAATAGGAAGGTTGTGTTTGGGATAGATGAATGAAAAGGTTTTTAATAGAATGAAATGATTTATAATAAAATAGAATTTAAATGAATGTAATATTATAAAATTATTGTTTGGGAAAGATAGAAGGGTTTATAGTGTAAATATAGTGAAATATTATTTGAAAGAAAAGTTTATAATGTCACTTGGTGAAATATTGTTTATCATTTTATACTCCATCTTAAACTCTTCAAATTGGAGGTAATTTATTTTTATTGTTTATAATATAACGATATCAAATGAGACTTCTCGTTCTATTATAAACAATAAAAATAAGTTACCTCTTATTTGAAAAGTTTAGGATAAAATATAAAATAATAAATGACATTACACTATATTACACTATGAATATTTCTTTTAAACAATATGTTATTATATTACATTATGAATTTTTCTTCCAAATAATATTATCTTATATTACATATAAACATTTTTATTTATATTAAATAATAATTTTTTAATATTATATCTATTTATATCATATTTTATTATAAAATTTTACTGTTAAATATATATTAAGTATGATTAAGTAGGAAACTGGTGTCAGCTATCAGGATTAAGCAGGCTGACCGTGAACGTTGATTGTTTGTGTCGCTGTCATCGCTGGTTTGTCCTTTCATGCTTTATTGATGCAGCCTGGAAATTGCCTCTTCTGTCCTTTATAAGTTTTAATTGAAATAGACTCCATCTCATTTCATTCAATTGGATACAAAGGAGAAAGTTTTACGCTATATTTTATTTTATTATAAATAGTAAAAATAAATTAACTTTAATTTGTAAGATTTAAGATAAAATATAAAATAGTAAATAATATTTTACGGTATTATATTATAAATTTTTTTAATACAATATTTTACTATATTATATTATAAAATCTTATTTTAAATAATATTTTTTATATTACATATAAATCTTTTCATCTCTATTAAATAATATTTTTTAATATTATAATTATTTATATTCTATTTTATTATAAGATTCTACTGTTAAATATATATTAAGTATGATTAAATAAGAAAGTGGCGTCAGCAATCAGGATTAAGCAGGCTGAGCGTGAACCTTGGTTGTTTGTGTCGCTGTCATCGCTGGTTTGTCTTTTCATGCTTTATTCCAGATGCATCCTGGAAATTGCAAGCTTCTTCTGTCCTTTATAAAAGCCTAATTGAAATAGACTCCATCTCAAATGGACCAGATGTGTGACTCTACAAGGACCTATCCTCTTCACCTTACCTTTTTATATTATGATGCTTCAAATTAAATATATAAAATTCAAAACTTTTTTGGTTTTTAAAGTTAACTTTGTCTAATTTTAAATTGAAATCCTTGGGCATAGTTTCAAAGTACAAGGAACTTAGACATAAGAATGTGATAAGGAAAAAGAGGGGTGTTGAAAAGATTACACCAAAGCTGTGAGAATATATGCTAAACTATTGTAATAGAAGAAGTGGTGCAAACCTTTAGGTTTTATTTAGTTATTATGAATTCTTGCTTTAAAAAGTAAATTTTTTCTTAAAATTTATATTGTCACGTTTGATTCATGTTTTTTAGTTGTTAGGAAAGTAAAAATTTTCTCAATCTAGAGAAAGTAATAACATTTTACTTGGATTATAAATCTCACCACCTCTTAGTATTTAGATTACTTTCCTCATGAATTTAATCTAAAAAAATGCTAACCAATTCAATATTTCCTTCTATTTCAACTCTACGATAACTCTTTTATAAAACCTTACATCTTCTTCAGTTATTTTTATTGTTCTCCATTTAGCAAAATTTTAGATATTTTTTCAGTTGAAATAATGCACTATTTTTTTCAATGTTAGAAAAAATTGATATTTGATTTGAATTTTAAGATTTATTTTTATACTCCGTCAAGATTTTTTAGTATTTTTTAATATTATTTATGATATAACAGTATTATATGATTAGAATATCAGAAATGATAAAAAATTTAACATTTAATAATATAACATATATTACGAATTAACATTATTTAACGATTTTAATTTGTATTCAGTTTATAGAGATATAATTAGAATCACAATTTAAAATTAAATTACATTATATAAAATATTGTTGCATACCAAATACTATAATAATAATCTATTCAAAATTTCTATTATAATTCTTATAAGTATCGTGAATATATTTAATCAGATTTCAAATTCATTTTACTTTCCTACGAATTAAACGGGGCTTAGAGTTTTGATAAATTTTTTATCTGATTTATTTTAAAATTAATAAGTTAAATTTAAATTTAAATTTTTAATAAGCTGGATAAGTTGATTTTGATTTTAATCTGATTCGACATCTAAAACAAAATCATTTTATCAATTAGAGTGAATCGGTTGACTCAGATTAAAATCAAAATCAACTGATCCAGCTTATTAACAGTCTAATATTTCTTTCGAACATTATGTAGATTTATGACTATCGCGGGTGCGATTTGTCTTATATTACCAATAACCTTTGGACATCATTATTATTATTATGAATTTGATGAGCTAAAAACATCATTTTTAATGACATGCTAGAAGTTCAAAGCAAGTATAGGAGAATGAAAACGAAAGTAAAAGGAGTGGATAACGATTGAATTTATGAGGCCATGAAAACCCCAACGTGAAATCCTACTATTACTAATCATAGAATAAGCCACCCAGTTAAAGTTGGCCGACTAGACTAGGCGTAGGCCAAGCATTATCCCATGTGATGGTTTGACCCTCGAAAGATACTGAAAACTGATTATTGGACCCAATGGTCAGACCATGTGAGCCTGATTCCAAGTGGTTGGGACCACAATCTGATTTAGACCTGACAATTACAACTCTGAGCCACCGAGACCAAGACTCTCGTTATTTTTTTATTTTTATTTTATTTTATTAAATTTCATTTTTCTATTTATATAAATATATAAAATTTACTTAAATATATAAATAAAATTTAATAAAATATACTTAAATATATAAATAAGATTTAATAAAATATACTTAAATATATAAATAAGATTTAATAAAATATGATAAATAAATAAAAAAATCTTGTCCGACTACCTTCGAGTACGGATGTTCGCCTTTCGTTTGGCTGCCTGAAAATTGGAATATGCCATGCCAGTAGCCGACACTAGCTGCCTTATTAATGAGTATGGCTCTCTTTCGATTTTTTAATTAAATTCAAATTTTACAAAAATTAATTTAACTTTTAAAACATTTTTTTCATAATGAGATTGTATTAGTAACTAAACATGTATTATTCAGTAATGATTAATATAATGTAATTATTTATCTCGTTTATTTCAATAATTTATTTTTTATTTATAAAATTTATTTTGAAAATAATTATTTTCAGAACTTGTTTATTACCTAATAATATTCTTAATTATATGAAATATTTTAAAAATAAATAATTAAAAATTCAAAAATAATTGTTGATAAATAAAATTCTAAATATATTAAGATTTATATAAATAATAAAATTGACTCTAACAATTTATATATTTTTATATATAAATAATAGTTTATTAATTAAATATCACAATTTTCTTACTTTTTTAATTATCTATTTTATTTAATTTTATTTAATTAAGTCATGAAATTAATTCGATTTATTTAATTATCGTCAACTTAGATAAGTTTTTGTTTTAAATCATAATTAAAACGCCATTTCTCACTTTAATAACTTAGAGAGTTAAAATAAAAATACATTAAATTAAAATTTTTACAATTTAATTATTATTTATTTAAATTATATAATTTATATATTACTATATATAATTAAAATTATATTGAGATAAAATTTACGATTGTCAAAAAAATAATAACAATCTTTTCAATAAAGTCTTTCTTAATTATCATTTACATAATCCATCATCATCATCATGTCGGATAAAGTGTCCTGATTTGGATTGAGACCTTATGGGTTATGGTCGTCCCAAATCCCGTTTGTCTTATTTGTCTGGAATATGCTTGGGGTTCAAGTAAACAGGTTCTGTTCATTTGTTGATTTTTGTAATATTTGTCTTTTTAAAAATAAAAATTAAATTAATAAATATGTGAAAAGGCATATTCCACTAATTGGATTATAAATGCATGACGTCATGTGTAGAAGAAAATCACCCAAAATTAGAAAAAAAAAAGAGAAAACAGAAAGCATACGAATTACTTCAATGGTAGGTTTTAAAGCAGGCCTGTAGCCTACCAAATAATTATATAGCATAAGGTCCAGAACTTATTTTTTGGTGGGCTCAATATTAAGAACTCAAGATATTCTCCTCGACAAGAGAAGTAATTAATAAATTGTACCTTTAACTCTACACTTTTTCATCAAGTACCATCCCGTATTATTGTTGAATAGTTTTTACAGGTATATGTCGTTACGTTAAATGTGAGTAGGAATTACAAATTAGAAAGAGATGAAATTAGTAAAAAGTATATAAGTAGAAAGAATTTATAAATTTAATGTTTTAAAGTTTTGGGTTAAAGTGTGGTGTTAAAATCTATGAATCTATTCCCTCACCAGGCTTATATTAAAGATCTCTCATATAAATGAGCTTCTCAGATATAACAAGTAGTATTAGAGGCGATGGTTCAGCAAGGGACGAGTATGGAGACGGTAGTTAGATTTTGTGGTTGCTTCCCTACGAAGAAGAGCAAGGAAACTCCTGATGAGTCTAGACCAATAGAATAAAAAGGGCTCTTGATGACGCTATATACTCAAGCTATTAAAAAAAAGACTTTCGCTCAAGAGGAAGTCAAAGTCCAATGTGGAAGTTCACACTTGAGAGGGAGGTTGATGGGATGTCAAATGTGAGTAGGAATCCCACGTTAGAAAGAGATGGAACTAGTGAAAGATATATAAGTAGAAATGACCCATAAATTTAATGTCTTAAAGTTTTGAATTAAAGTGTAGTGTTAAAGCCTGTGAATATGTTCCCTCACTACGCCCATATTAAAAATCTCCCATATAAGTAGGTTCCCTAGATCCAACAGTATCAATTTTTAGTAAAAAAAATAATTTGTCTGTAACGATTTATAATTTTAAAAGCATAAGTGTGGAGTGGAAGGTTGATTTACTAAAGAAATGGAACTCACG
>JANZXP010000003.1:32538350-32556016 GCA_027576715.1 Erythroxylum flavicans
AGAAGAGCAAGGAAACTCCTGGTGAGTCTAGACCAATAGAATAAAAAGGGCTCTTGATGACACTATGTACTCAAGCTATTAAGAAAAAAGACTTTCGCTCAAGAGAAAGTCAAAGTTCAACGTGGAAGTTCACACTTGAGAGGAAGATTGTTGGGATGTCAAATGTGAGTAGGAATCTCACGTTAAAAAGAGGTAGAACTAGTGAAAGATATATAAGTGGAAATGACCCATAAATTTAATGCCTTAAAGTTTTGAATTAAAGTGTAGTGTTAAAGCCCGTGAATATATTCCCTCACTAGGCCCATATTAAAAATCTCTCATATAAGTAGGTTCCCTAGATCCAACCGTATCAATTTTTAGTAAAAAAAATAATTTGTCTGTAAGGATTTATAATTTTAAAAGCATAAGTGTGGAGTGGAAGGTTGATTTACTAAATAAATGGAACTCACGCATTGTCCTTATTTTATCTTTTTTTGTTTTTTATGTTTATGAATATCAAATGTGGACTCTTATAAAAATAAATTGAGACAAAATAAGAACAAGTCAAAAGTAGGTCCTGAGCAGATGTCCTTCCTGCTCTTACTCATGGCCGGGTCTGATGGTAGAAAGCAGAAGGAAGAAAATTTACCTTGTGACTATAATTGTATAAATAAAATTTAATAATCACCAACTTAACCAGTTTTCTATTATTACTGCTTTATTATTCTTTTTAGGATTAGTAATTAAAATCATTTTAAAAATTAGATATTATACTAAATTTCTTATTGTCATTAACTTTTTTTTAACTTTTGCTATCTACAATTTTTAAAATTTTAACTTCACTCAATTTAATTTAAGAGTCCATTCAATTTGGAAAAAATAAAATAAAATATGGTTGTGTTAACTATATCTTAAATTAAATTTCTGATAGGGTGGGCTTTGTTTCAGTCCTTAGATTTTATATCTGTTCATTTTCTTTGTATACTTTCTGTGCCAAACAAAACTTCGTGTCTGAAACCTTTAGACACATCACAAATATTTATCGAAGATTCTATCAAATATTTTGTTTCATTTATTCTGTTTCAACTTTGTCCATTAAACCTCATCCATATATTTATGTGGGGTTTATGAAAATATACGGATGAGATTTAATAGAACATAATAGGAACACCATAACTGGTACATAAGATTTGATCCCTTGCAAGACGACCTATGTTTAAATAGTTGAATGTTCGATCTAGCTGGTCCAAATTTGAATCTAAAATTATAAAATTTTAGATTTTATATTCGAGAATTTCTTTAGATTTCATATTAAGTTGAAATTTATTTAAGAAGCTTTAGGTTGAAACTGGGCCAATGCTTACAACAACGTCAAAGACCAGACAAACTTGTAATGATCCATAATTGTAACACCAGTTATGACAATATTAGCAAAGAGAAAGAAACATTACAAGGCAAAGTCAAGACTTACTGTTAAAGAAACATTACAAGGTAATGTCAAGACTTATTGTTAAGATATTTATTATATATAAAACCCAAATAAAGATGAGGTGTAACAAAATAATACTTCTTATTTGAATTGAATTTTTGGGATAATAGTTTAAGCATGAAAGAGCTCTATCTTCAATAGATGTGTGTGTGGATCACGTTGATGTAGGTAGAAGGACATCTTGTGTGATTTGGATTTTGGATTTTGGATTTTGGAAGAGGGTGTGACTCCTTTTTTCTATCTTGGTTGGTTGCACAATCCTTGATTTAAAGGTTGTGGGTTTTCGGTTTGGTGATTGGGAAGGATTGATGTGTTTATGGCTTGGAGTGACTCATGACTGGTCTTTTGATTTCTTTGCGGAGTGAATCTTGGGTGGATTGCTTTGTATGTTGCATACAACCTCTACTGTGAATTTCGTGTTATATGTTCAGTCGTGATTTGATTATGAGTTCAACGTGAGTCGATCCATTATTGTTGCGACAACTTTCATATTTATTTCAATGGAGCTGAATTTTTTGGAAAATTGTTATTCTCCTTTATCTCAAATGTATTATTATTTTGTTCTTAGTTGATTGATCACTTGAGTTATTTTTATTAATTATCTTTTAATTAATAGTTGTTTAGAAAAATCTTCTGACAAGATTAACAAGACTCGGTCGTGTTATTGAGGTGAAAATTTTTCACGGGAAGTGAGGTTGAGATATAATGTCAAGAGTTGAGTGGTATCGGCTCAATAAAACTTTGGGTAAATCTATTGTATTTTAACGAAAGTATTAAGCTAGATGAGGATCCCGCAGAAATAGGCAAAGTGTACTGAACTACATCACCAAATTTCGGTATTAATCTGTTTAATTTCGTATTTATTTTTCTGTTTTTGTTTGTGCTGAAAATTAACAATTGCTGATACAGTTACTTTATATCTAATAACCGACATATATAGTTATAAGTAGCTACGACAAAACCTTACAAGTCAAATCTAAGTTTTTGCGAAACTACATCCTACAATTTTTTTCACTTATTGTTAGGTTTAACAATTTTAATTTTAATTTTATTAAAACTCTCTTCTTAAAATAAGGGACACACTATTTGTTTCTTGTAAAACAAACTCTCCATGATGGTTGATGGTTGCGTGATTGTTTTATAGAGATTAGCAAAAGCTTGGTTCTTACGGGACCTATCAGTCACTTAACCATCTTTGAAAGCAAAAAGAAGAGCTGTTCCACGGTCACGTGGTGGTTACGTGCTGGGAACGAATCAACGAAGTATTACCTGTAAAGATCCTAAATGAAGCATCACCAATATTTACTTGCTATAAGCGTAGATTTGAAGATACTTATAGAGAAAAATGTAGTCGAAAAAGCATAAAAGTTGGTGCATAGAGATAACAAAATCAATTTCATATAATCAAATTAAATTAATTGAGATTTAAATTTAAAATAATATTTTAAAATAAATACTTAAAAACGACATTATTCTAATTAATAAATATAAATGATATCATTTTAATGTTACCAAATCGAGTAGGGGTACAGACTGAAAAAACAACTTCGAAGTCATGAACGATTTAAGTTCAATTTAATCTATTGTCTTTCTTATATTTGTAAATTTGAAATGTTTAAATACAGTTTTTTTTTGTTGTTTTTGTGTTAAAGTATCTCACATTGATTAAACATAAAAATGTTAAAGGGTTTATAAGTGGAAAGGGTCAATTATCCAAATAACTAGTTCTAGTCATCTTGACGATTATTGACCCAAGCCTAATTCTTGTTAATGGGCTTTACACTCTACTCATAATAAAAATTCTAATATAGTATCATAGTAGGTTTGGTCCAGATTATTAATTTCCAGGTTGTTTGTTTGAATGTCCAATTTCAGCGGCCCGGTCCGACTATCACTGTGTTTATTTCAAGTGACAACTGGATGTTCAATCCCAGTTGCACTTGAGGGGAAGTGTTAGAGCATCTCATATTAACTAAGCATGAAAATATTAAAGGGTTTATAAGTAATAAGGGTCAACTATCCAAATGACTAGTTGTAGCCATTTTAGCAATTATTGACCCAATGCCGATTCCTGTTAATGAGCTCTACACTCTATCCATATTAAAAATTCTAATAATTTGCAAACCAAGATTAGAGTAAGTAATTAATTGAATTCAGACTAGACTCAAAGTCAAATAATGGACATCGGATCTAACTAGGCTGCTAATTAGGAAAGCCACTCTTTGTCGTTTTTTGGTTTTTGCACTTTTTCTCCGTGGAAGATCTTTGCTTTGAAACCAAGCCTTCGAGAGGGTCAGATTTGGTGTACCTGAAATTTATATCAAGGTTGGTGAACTAGCAACTAAATATCTTATAATAATTTGTCTTTGACCACTTGAGGAATTGTACTTCTAGATGAAATAGTCCATTGATTTATGTGAAAGAGGCCAAGCTTACAAATTATTACGTGTAATTGAGAAGTTATGGAAGGCGAATCTGAACAGTAACGACTGATGGGGGGATAAATGAGATTAGCTACTTGAGCAGTCTTAGTCGTAATGTACGTTATCAATCAGTGCCATACTATAGTTAATATGTCAAGTATTTCACTTTAAGAATTCGTTCGTAAGAATGAAACTCAAACAAATTGACAGACTTTTTCCACATATTTGTGGAGTATTTGGTTTATGTTCCTCTTTATGTATAAAGGAAAAACATTAATGTAGTGAAACTCCAGAGCGAAAGACAAAAGGTAAAGGAGTTATAGTGAGAGTCAGCAATGAGCACGAAAGTAGGGATGAACTCAGCAAAAGAACAAGAGAGATGGAATTCCATAAATTGATATTGAGATATTTACTGTTCTTTTCTCAATTGGACAAGCGTATTGTGTTACAGGAACTAAATCAATGAATGACAAAGTGATAAAAAACAGTGTGAACTGTGTTAGATACCTTTATTCCATCAAATCATTTACAATGAATCATGCAAGTGTGAAGAGTGTTACACCAATTTGAAACATTTGTACAATTGTTCTTGGTCCCTGTTCCTGACGATGTTAGCTTCATCTTCATCAAACGGACGCCTTCACCCCCGTTCCTAAATCGCAGGAGCATCTGTAATATTAAGAGTAGCAGCTTCGTTCTTGCTATGTTGCTTGGATTGAAGCTGAGACCAGTACGCATGAGCAGCCAGGACTCTGTCCAAGAGCTCCTGCGGCACTGGTTCACCCCTTCTCTGTTGCGGGGCGATCTTTGCCGTGTGAACTAATGTCTTCCACTTGTCCTGCAAACATAGCATTCATATCTATCATCGAAATTTAGGAAGTAAAATTATTGCTTCTAAGATAAAAAATTATTAAAAGATCCCTTATCAAGACATAAGAAACTCGGTTCCAATGTGATAGCAAATGACAATTATAGGTCCTAATGGAGTCTAAGAAACAAAAAAGAAAGCAAATATATTTATCAGAGACAAAAAGCTCTTACTAAAGTTAACACTTATGCTGCATCCACAAATCCAACAAATCCACAGATTGAAGATAGAAATATTACCTTCAAGTCCACATAAGTCCTATGGTTAGCATTTTCAAAAGATCGCAACTTAACATCACGCCACCTGAAAAGTGCCAAAAATTTTAAATACCTAAGCAACGGGACAGAAGGAACATAATGGTATAGGCACTAAGAAAAAAGATACCTTCCAGTTCCAAGTTCCTCAACAGCCGTCACTAGTGCTTCTACTTCTGAAACAGAGAATGGTCTCCTAGTTCGACGCTTTACAACTGCAGTTCGCCTAGGTTTCTGGTTTATTGGAACCACAGCAATTGCCTCAGCACTGAGTTGGGGGACTGGAACCAGAGCACTAGAATCTGGCAGTGTTCTGTCAGTTAGTATGTCAGTATAAGAGGAAACTGATTCATGATTACTCTGGATATCATTGTCTGGATCAAGTGGAGGAGGAGGATCAGCTAACATATCAGAAATTCCCGTATCTAAAACTGGAGAGGCCGGAGACCTACAAAAACATTACACATAGGAGGATCACTGTGATAAACAGTCAATCAACGAAATACAACTATGAATATAAGTGAGTGGCAATGACGAACCAAATCTAGAGAAAATTCATTTTGGAGAACACACAATGGTAGACACCGTATCAAATCTTAACAACAGAAAAGTGAAGTAACTTTTTTCATTTTCTTCTTATAATATAAGGAACTTCTGATTTACCTTGATATTGGTTGAGGTATGTCAAATGGTAGTAAAGAGGGAGGATCATCATTACACACCAGAGTGGAAGCTTGAACAGAACTAGGCTCCAATGAGAAACCCAGGCTATTGAGATTTTCATCAGAAGTTATACCAGTTTGCAACAGGGTTCTGTTATCATCTCTGACCTTTTTCTCATGAAAAAGCACCTCAACATGTAAACCACCTCCAAACGCAGCAGTCACAGCCTCCATAATTGTCCTCTAAAGAAATTCAAATAACAAAATAAGGGAGGAATTAAGAAATCACCAATGGTCGGAAGATAAGTTATACAACAATTATATCATAACCTTTCTCATGGAAAATAGACTATAAAAAAGAAGAGACAATGAAAGTGAGCATGTTGGCATCTATAAGGTGTCCCAACCACAATTTCCAATAAAATAAGACCGCATTTTTATACCTTAAGGTGACCAACAGTTACAGTTTCTGGGACCTCAAAATAAAGTTCTGGTATCCTGAAGGACTTAATATTGAGCTTCACTGCACAGAGGAATTAATCACATATAAGGCTTCTGAATGCTCGACTAATTCATACCATAAAGAGTTAATGTAACACGATCTCTAGTACCATGAGAATCCTCGGATTGGTTAGATGATTGATGACCTGCAACTGAAGACGATACCCCATTTGCTGCATATTTCAAAGGTAGCCTTTTAGCAAAACCATGAAGCATAAGTAGCGTGAACTTCACCTGATGAGTAGAAAGTTAAACAAAATACCTCCAAGAAACCTTGCAGATGAGCCATTCTTGTCTCTATTCATGCCCTTTTCAGGTGAATTACACACACTCTCACTGCTAAACCCCCCATCAGAAGCAATAATTAGGCCACGCTTGGAGAACTTCCTCCTTTTGTGAAGATTTTCATGCTGGTAACTTCCACGACTGTAACTCAACTTCCTCTTGTGGCAAGGAGGCTTTCCTCCATCTAAAGCTGATGGAAAGCAAATTTCAAATTTCAGAACAGTTTGAAATTAATATCCAGACACATAAATACTTGAAACCTTATAAGATAATTTGTTTAAGCAAGCCATCAAAACAACTTCTTACCAACTCTGGAATGCTCATAATCCCTCAGTTTTGGAGCTATTTTCCAATACTTGGATGTTAGCAACTTCCTGATTCTTCGATCCCCAATCAGGGATGGAGGCCTAAGAACCTTTCCTTTAGTGATAGATTTACTACAATGAGAAAAGTTTTCATCATCATCTCTAATACCTAACTTAACATCATTCCTGCACTGAAAGGAGGTATTTGGAATGTGGACCCGGCATGATGGAGATTGGGTGTTTCTATCTAGAATATTCAAGGCTGGGAATTTCACGTATAATCCCATAGGATCCTTTGGATTGGATGTATTGCCATTGGCCAAACCTCCAGTCTCCAGTGCATTTGCTTGTTGCTCTTGACCAAATCTACTATCTACATTACAGCCACAAGACTCTCTAGGATCAGGAGAACCTCCCTCTAGTTTTCCAGGGAAAGCTTCACGAGTAATCTTGTTAGTAGTAACTATGGGCTTCACATCCTTACTTATTTTATCTGATGAGTCTGAATTTGTGATTATTGAAAATTGTTCCAGTATGGAATTACTTGCATTGTCTTGGGATTCCTTCAGAAGAAATTTCCTATCCTTGTTTTGTGAGGCGAAAACAGGAGTATATACACTTTCTTCACAGCTTCCCGGGTCAACGTAATCTTTTTTCAGCAGAGTATCTTCACCTTGTTCCAGTTTAACAGCATCATTACGAATTACAGGCAGCTTATTTGCTTCAGATGCATTACTGGAAGCAGATGAACTTTCACTCTCCTCTAATAGCTTCCCTGCTAAAGAAGCAAGCAATTCAATTGCACATATCTGATTATCATCAACATTCTTTTGCAGCAGACGTCTCCCCTGGCAGCAAACGACATTAAGAAATGAGGCTCGAGAGAATGTAAAAAGAAGGATAATTGAAATGCTAACAAAACCGACAAGTATGTGTTACTTACTCTAGAAGATCTGGGAGCCTTCGGAAATGAAGGAACAAGGAGGCCATTGAAACCATGATATTGCTTCTTCAACACCATATCTTAACCATGCAAGTCATCAGAATTCATCAAACGTGAAGCATCACCCTGGAAAGATACTTCAACACATCAAACACGTAATGAATTAACTAATAAACCATACATAGGAAGTGCAACTGCAACTTTAACTGCCTAGTGCAAGAGAAAAATAGAATGATGCCCTCATTAATTACATCCACGAAATGAATTAGCTCGCGTTGCATTACAGATGTATAAAGAAAATGTTGCATTACAGATCACAAGAGAAAATAAAATGATTAAGTGATAATGTCATCTGAAAAACTTGCCACAATATAAGATTCAGGATGCTTTAAATGAACAATTTATATAGCCAACATAGCTACCTCACCGATTTCTCGAACCGGGAAAACTGGGTTCTACATAACATCCCATTAAGATAATAATAATTAAAAATAAACTTAAAAGGAAAAAATTCAACAGAGAAGATCTTGGCTTGATTAAAACTATATGAGCTGAATCATAAGCATTCCTCGGGAATGAAAAGGGAAAATTCCGAAGAATTACTAAAAGCAAGTTCCAATTAGCTGTTCTCGATTCAAGAATCATATTAACAAGAGGGGATCTTGAAAACCACTGATTGGATATCAATTATGTCCTTAAAAAATAAACGTAAAAAGCAGAAATCTCAGTTTCAGAAGCTAAAAACAAATTCTCTCTATGATTGCCCAATCTGTACGCACTTTGATGCAAATCCATTAACGAGTTATACTTTAAACCGGAGAAAAACAAAACCAACAATTCAGAGAATCCTTTAAACCCACATACTCAAGATAGAGAGAGCAAAATTTTCTCAATTCCCGCCCAAAATCCAACTCCAATTACAACAACTGAACTTTCCAGGGACGTGATCGCGATCTCAATTTTCAATTAAGTAATCGTTTCTCTAAAACCCAAAACCCCTCAGGATGTTCAAATTCGGAGTCAGATTCAAAGTCTCTGAACATAACTCCAGCGAAACAAACATGAAGGCATCAAATTTAACGAAAAAACATCGAAATTCGACTCACTTACCGGATCGCAAACGATCTTCGGTGCAAAGCAACACAGAGTTAGAAATATCCTCTCAGAAATGCACCAAGTCGAAGAAAATCAAAGTTGGAGCAATCAATAACAGTGAATTACAAGTTGGTTTCAAGCAAGAACGAAAAGAAAGCAACAGATTTCATATTCTATATCATTTTTTATGTATCTTGATCCTCAAACATCTCTCACGAGAAACACAAAGCATGAAAAACCTCTATCCCTGTTCTTCTCTTTCTCTGTCAAAACCAAAACCACCATAGAACAGTAGCTTAAACCCCCCCACCCCCTTCGCTCTCTCCCTCTCTTTCCTTTTATGAGTTTTTTAAGTTTTAACCACAAACCCAAAGGGCACTTTTGTCCGAGCAATTCCTCTCTCTCTCTCTATTGAAATATTCAAGACGCAGATGGGTTTTCGCCACGTGGCACATTACTTTGTTTTCGTAGTTGTTTATTTTTAAATAGGATAATAAATTTAAAATTAAAAATAATTTTTATGTAAATATATTTTTAAAATTTTTAAATTAAGTTTTCAAATTTTTAAAATTAAAAAAATAATTTTACTTAAGTGTTTAAATTTTAAATTTTAAAAAATTAATTTAATAATATGTGTTAAATAGAATAAAATAAAATTAATATTTAAAATTTTACTTAGTATTTTCTTTTCTATATAACATTAGAGCATTAAATAAATATATATTTTAAATACATAAATACT
Source organism: Erythroxylum flavicans (assembly GCA_027576715.1). Lineage (NCBI taxonomy): Eukaryota > Viridiplantae > Streptophyta > Magnoliopsida > Malpighiales > Erythroxylaceae > Erythroxylum > Erythroxylum flavicans. Next base: position 32,547,897 of record JANZXP010000003.1, read on the forward strand.
ATTATCTTTTTCACATAAAATCCAAAAACTATATTGATAAAAAATAAAGAGTGATATAATCCCTTCAAATTATAATGTTTATATTAGTTTGTTAGTTATATTAATAAAAGATAGTCTTTTAGTTGAGTTTTTTATTTTTAAAAAAATGAACATAACTAGAAATTTGTAAAAAATTATACACTAAAATGAAAATTAAGAATATTTTAATTTGTTATCATTTCAAAAATTATAATGTACTTTTTTATATTATTTAATTTTCCACTCCTTTTGTTATAACACATATTTTATTATTTTCTATTTATTTTTATTCAAAATAATACAATATTAAAATTCTTCTTTATTTTAATTTAAAATTAAAATTCTCCATTCTAATATGATGTTTTTTTAATTATAAATACATGAAAATTTAATAATATAGTTATATAACAAATAAATAAATAAATAAGTAATGATTTTTTGTGACCTGAAAATTTGAAAAGAAAATTAAATCACAGAGTTATTAACCGAAAATAAATTATTATTTTTATTTATAAGCATATTCTTTCTTTCACCGTACTGTGCGGGCCCACAAATTTTAGGGATAAGGAAAAGAAAAAGGTTGGAAGGACGTATGGGACAGAAAATGAAAGATTCGATTCAACATGGAGCTTTTATGAGATGTCAGATGTCCAAGAGATTAGAATTTGTGGAGGAGGTGCAATTTGATCGGGATGTGATCCTCTGTCCACATAACTCTGTCCCAATCCTGTCCCAACTAATCTAAGTCATCTATTTATGTGGGTCTCACATAAATGGATGGCTTGGATTGCTTGGGACAGAGTTGGGACAGGGATATGGGGACAGAGGATTTGAGGGGAATTTGATCTCGTTGAACATGATCCATTCAGTTTTAGAATCTGAAGTATATTCTTAAAATTCCATTTTTGTAATGCTTTGGTTTTAAATAATATTTGCATTAGATATATTCATGTAATGAGATCTCATCTTTGAGTTCTCCGGCTTAGGGATTAAGGCCAATTTAAGTTAATATTTCTAAATTTAAAAAACTATATTTTTTAACGGATGAACCCGTAGTTATTATTTTTTGGATGCGCATTGAGTAAATATTCGGATTAACACAATAGCCTACAAATCACGCCAACCGAATATTCTGTATAGGAGAATTCGAACACATAACTTTTTACCCCCATGCGTCTCACTCTATCAACTCGATCACCCATGGGGACTTAAAAAACTATCCTCTAACTAATTACTTACTAAGCATATTATGTGTTCAACAGAATTTTTATTGAATAGTTACTTAAGATATTAAACTCTTGTAATCAAGAGGGCTGAGATTGAAATTTTTTATAATAATAAAATTCATAATTTTTATTTTAAGTATGTTTAATACAAATTATTTAAAAGATAATATATTAATTTAAATAATGAATTTAGTTTAATTAATATTTATACATTTTAACATATTTCTATTTCTAGTCCACGGTAATCCAAACCATCACGATGAAAAATACACTGCGACCACAACAATTAGAAAGAGACTTTACTTCTAATTTGGAAAAAATGAAAGGTAAGAACTAAGAAATAAGAATACTTAACAACACCTTGCGCTTACACGGAAAAGTAAAATACTAAAATATGACTTTAGTGGTTCGCCCAATAAGCAACCGAGTGGTAATGGATGAGCGAGTACAACAACATTAGGAATCCTGTTGAGGTAGGGGTATAAAAAAGTTTAGTAGTTTGCACTGTTATTAGAGCGAATCAGATCTTTTATTTTTATTATGACGTTTTTATTAAATTTTATTAAATTTTATTTATATATTTATATAAAATTTTATATAAATATATGAATAAAAATTAATAAAATAAAGTTGAAATAGAGTAATTGGAATCAAAAATATGATGAATTATTAAAATGTTTCTAAATCAATAAAGAAACGAGGACAATTACAAGAAAAACAATATTATATTTATCTCTTAATTTTTAATATTTTGATTTAATTATTTAACAATTTTTATATTTTATTTTTTTCCTTTAATGTTTTGGCTTTCTGGGTGGTGTATTATTAGCCTAGAAGTTATCGAATAAAGTGGGTCTTAACTTAAAAAGTGTCTGTGTTATCCGTTCCGTATAGACCAATGAGCTTCAGCCAAATGTCAATTGAACGATAGGACCAGATAAGTCCTTACAAGTGTCAGCCACTTTGAGGATCAAACGTGGAATGCCCTTGGAATTCCTAGTCTGGTTGGGACTTGGGAGTTCGGTTGTTTCGGTTGGCGAATGGTTTTACTTTTGTTCACGTTTTTATTTTCGTGGAATTGTAAACTAATGTCGTGATGTCTGAACTTACCTGTGAGTACACGAAACCATCGGCACACGAGAGGCTGAGGCTGCTCGTTGAGGTCCTTGAGGATGATCCATAAGATGAGCAAAATTGGTAAATCCACTCCGATTTAAAAAAAAATTAAAATAATATTATTTTAACAAATAAAAATATTTTTAGCAAATCCAATTAGATATTAAATTCAATTCAGTTTAAAATTTTAAGAAACTGAAACAAATATAATTTAACTTGACTTGTTTTTTATTTCTTAAAAAATAAAATTTCTATTTGTTTTAAATTATTCAATCTAAAATTCTTATTTATATAATTATAAACAATACTAATAAATGTTTACCATAGTTATTTAATATTTTATAATTATTAATTTTTATTATAAATGTCATAAAAGTTAAGTATGATGTACTGGGGTAATCACGGATACTTTAAGGAAAAGATTTCTTAATTACTTTAAAGTCAAATTTTTAAATAATTAATGTTGGATTATTACAGTAATTAGAGAAGTAATTACAGTAATACTATTATAAATAATACTAATATATGTTGATAATAGTTATTTAGGGTGTGCTTGGTGAATTGGAGATAACGGTAATAAAAATTATAATGAATATACTGAATGATGAAAATAGATATGACTTTCATTCTTTACTATACTATAAGGTATGAAGTATTGTCCCAAAAGGAGGTATAAAAACACTGTTAATTTAATCATAGTATATTACCAACAATTTTTTTATTTCCTACCCATTTCTTTTTTTCATATTAACTAAGGGGTGTTTATTTCCACTTTTATTTTTAATTTTTTGTTTTCAAATTTATTAAAAAATCTGTTTGTTTAAATTTTTAGTAGTTTTGGTTTCTTCCAATTTTTAAAAATTATGAAAACCAAAAAAAGTAATTTTTTGTTTCCTGTTTCAGTTTTTTTTCAAAATCTAATTTACTATCATTTAAATATATATTATTTAGTTTTAATTTTTAATTAAAATTATGAATAATTTAATTCAACATTACATATTTAATAAATTAAATTAATTATCAATAAAAATTATTAATAATTTAATAATTTTTATAATTAAATTTTAATAATTATTAATAAATATAATTAAATTTAAAATATATAAATATTCAAATAAAAATTGATTTAATAATTAAAATATATTTCAAATAAATATTAATTTTTAAATTATTTATTTTGTTAAAATAACCAAATATTAAAATAAATATTATAAAAGAGATTAAATAAATTTATTTAATTAAAATAAATTATCTTTAAGTTTTATCTAATATGTAATTATTATTAGTTATAAAAACATAAATACATTATTATTAACAACCAAACAAAATTTTGTTTTTATTTGAAAAAAAACATAAACAAAAAACTTAAAATGAAAATTAAAAATTACAACAAAAAACAGAAATAGAACAAAACAACCTTAGGTTTGGATTTATCATTATTTCATTTAAAGAATTGACCGACGCCACTAATTAATATTTAATAAACTAAATCACATGCTTAAATAACCTATTATAAAATATAACTATAATAAAATTTTTGAGAAAAAGGTCATCCTAAAGTTTATACTTCCCCGTAATTAGCATTAACAATTGGTGTTTATAAATATGAAACTTAATATTTACAAATTATGTAATTTTTTTATTCTTTTAATTATGATTTTCACTATAACAAAACACAATTACTCATACCATTGAAATAAATTAATTTTGCAAGTCTCGAATATAACCTTAAAAATTTTATTAAATTCAATTTTTAGCCTAATAAAATTATGACAAAAGGTTTAAACTCAATTTCATTCAAATTTTCAACCCATCCGATTTAATGTGTTGATTTTAAAATTTAAAATTAGTTAAAATTTAACTTGATTATATTCAAATCAATTTATTAAATATATAAAATAATATAAGTGGCCATATTTCAAATTGAAATCCCCCTGTAAACTTTTTTTTAAAACGAATAAATCTGTAGTCGTTATCTTTTGGATGTGCATTAGGTGAGTCTTCAAATTGACGTAACAACTTGCAAATTACGTCAATCAGGTACTCCGTATTAAGCAAGCCCTATATGACAAGCTCGATCGAGAGAGCATAGATAGAAAGATTCAAACATAAGACCTTTTGACCTTATATTTCTTACTCCATCAACTCAATTACTTCTTAGAAGGTGTAAACTTGATTTTCCTTGAACATAATCTCAATCTAAAATGTAATCAAATCTTTTTTTTGTTACCTTAAACTGGATTAGAACACCCTACTTTTATTAGATTGCTTTAATCTTGTATCATTCAATTATATTCAATTATATACATATGTATATATATATTTTTTTCCGTAAATATGTAAATAAAATTTAATAAAATATGGTAAAAATTAGTTTACGGCAGTAAAATATGTATCCTTCTTTAAACTAACAAATAATTGTAAAAAAGAAAGTGCTTGATCACTAAGTTCTAATCATTTGATATGACAAACACTAATCAATTTGATAACCCACTATATTTTCAAAACATATCTAATCATCATTTTTCCCTCTGCCCCACCCTCCTTTTTTTTTTCTCTCCTTTTCTTTTTTTATACCTTTTATTTAAAACTTCAATTAATGCCTTTCAAACAAAAAAAACAACATGATATACAACTTTAAATTATTCAAAAAAAGAAAAGGGCAGAAATTTACCGTTGCCATATCTGGTTGATTAGTTGCCCTTTTTCTCTCGTCAAAGTATGTGGCTAAAGTACTAAGATTGTACAAAACAAAGTGGTTAATTCTTTTGAGGTAATATTTTATATCTTCATTATAGTAGTAAGAAATGAAAGTTATATCTATTTTTATTCTTCATTATTTTTCTTATAGTTTTTATTATCATTTTCTCGGTGGACTAAGCATATCTTTATTGTGTTAAATTTTTAAAAAATTGTTGCATGATATTAAAAAACTAAAAAATATAATTTTATTAATTATTTTAATTAGGACTAAGGCTAGCTCCACATTCAGCGAAATTTCATTACGTTTAATCAGTAATTAAAACTTAATCAATAAAATTCGTTATATATAATATTTGGTTTACGTTCAATTAGAAAATTCTATTGAGTATTTAATCTGCAATCATCTGCTTGATAATCTTATTTAAGCATCATATAGAGTTGTCATAAATAATAATTGAATTCTATATTATTAAACACTTTAATTCAAACGTAAAAATTCTTTTTACAACGGTGCTTCAACAATAACAACAACAACAATAATTCAATAAAAATTTCACTGATCTGTGAAATCTGAAAAAGTCTAATAGTATGTGGTCTTACCCTTAATTAATAAAGAGATTGTTTTCGAATCTTTTTACATTATCTTACATCATAATTCATTTCATTTTCTTTTCACATTTAATCATTATTAAAAAATCACGTTGGAATGGGATGCATAGAATAGAAGAAGCCAGAGAGGCAAGCACTATGGACTGTTTGAATTCAAAGGAGCAATGATATGGTTCTAGAACAATTGCTTTTAGGGTTTGGGTGACTGCAGGGAGGGAGGGTGTTGTTTCAAAATTTGAAATTCCCCATAAGGGTAGGTGAAGTAAGCAATCCTAAGGTATCGACTTTATTAGACTTTTGGGCACGTGAGAGTCGTCAATTTCAAGTAGGTAGTTGTATAGAGTTGGTAATATTAGTGTCTGATTGGGTCCCAAATTAATAGGATATATTTAAGTTAGATTAAGGGCAGTCCAAAACTCAGTTTGAACGGTATAAATATATTTGTTAAAATAATGTTATTTTAGTATAATGTTTAAAATAATATTATTTTAATAAAAAATTTTAAAAATGTGAGATTAAAATAATGTTATTTCGAAAAATCTAAATGAGTTTGAGCGCAAACTCAAATTGCACAATTTGAGTCTAATTGAGTTTTAAGCTAAAATTAAGATGTCTTGGGTAGAGTTGACAATGTTTGTCCGATCCAACTTAACAAAGCTCGAAAATTTCAAATAAACGATGATGTTATATATATTTTTAAATTACAAAATATGTTTAATGAAGTTTCATTTGGACTTGGGCTTAGGTTAAAAATCTCCGGTCCGATCGAAATTTAGGTTAAGTTAGATCATAAAATTTTGAGGCAAACTTAAATTCAACTTGACTCGTTATCACCTCTAATTCTTAGAAGTCGGGTCAAGTATGGCTCGAAATCTAACATAACTATATCTATTGTCATTCTTTTTTATATATAATAACTCTTGAATATTTATTCCTCTAAAAAATATATTGATTCTTAAAATTACTTTAATTGAGATGCATACACCGAAAAAAATAACTTTATATATTATCCGACAAACGTAACAAATATTACCTAACTAACCAACTTTGATTGTGTAATTTAATTGGCTCACAGCTTACTCGTTATAGTCTTGGAAAGCCCGTTGGATTTGTACCATAGGCCTAATGCAACGTGTCACTGGTAGTTGAGTTTGACTTTAACTGGTCAACAGTAGAAGTGTTTTAATAAGTCTTCATTATTTGTTCTCCGTAAAGTTGGAATGAGATACAAATGGCGCGGAGGAATAGGATCCTCTTCCCATAAAGTTGGGCTTCACTTTAAGATCACCGAATTTAGATTTTTTTAAATAATAATAATATTATTATTATTACTAGACATAAACAAGTATTCTTAATAAATACATTTAATTCCAATTTACTTTGCTTTTTCTCTAGATTTAACCTAAAATTTTAAAATAATTAAATGTTAATTTCAATAAATAATATATTGGTTATTATTTATTTATCATAATAATAAAAATGATTATATATATTAAATATAAAAGTTACAATGAAATGTTAATTATTTTTAAAATATATATTAATTAAAGTATTGAGTGTACATAATAATTCAAAAATTATGAATTTAAATAATTTTCTTGATAAATTAATAATTCAAAATTAAATAATAAAATTAATTTAAATGATAATTATAAAATTTAGCATATTTTTCATTTAATGTATATTTATAACTTCAAATAAATTATATTTTATTGCAGATGCAATTTGAATTTGAATTTCAATTATTTCATCGCAATTTCGTTTATTGTTGATGCAAATTTACTTGTGAGTTTTGAAATGAAAAAAAAGTTATTTTTAAAACATCTGCAATTGCATAAAAGAAGAGAGTGGATGGACCAGTAGGAGTGAAATAATGGTTTCAACTCCTCACTTAAATCTTTTTTTTTTAAGAAGTCTTAATTTAAAGTTACCAAAAAGAGAAGAGCGAAAAATTTTCCTGTTGATGATCCTTTAGCCTTTAGGAAATGTTTCTTGGTCAGATAAATTGCAGACGTTTCGCTTCCAGCGGTAATGTTGGAGTATAGAACTATTGGGAATCTGGAGTTGACGAGAATTTGATACTGACTGGAGAAACAGTGAGCAATTAGCGGCTGACTAATTAATATATAACGATTCCTTATACACAGAAATAGATAAGTTAGGTAAGAATTTAAAGGACCTTAAAATTTTAAGTTTACCTCTTTTAAAATTCTAAAATAGAGTTTTAAGAATTTAGAAATAGTCTAACATAACTGAAATAATTAAAGTGTATGTATGAAAAAAAAAGAGAATGGATGTTATGATTATTCTCTCAGTCTCAGACATCCAACAAACACGTGCCTCCACATCATATCAAGCTCGCTTTCCTCGGTCCAAGCAATTGAATCATATAAAAGAAGAGTAAAAAGTTAATCAAACGGTCTCATTGGTGTAATGTAGTGTTGTCCA